>CAJRST010007779.1:5074196-5109203 GCA_907169785.1 Menidia menidia | reverse complement strand
GGGGGGGGGGGGGGGGGGGGGGGGGGGGGGGGGGGGGATGTAGACGGTGTGATTGCGATGCTGTACCCCAGGGAGCACAGGATGTCGCTCACAGGTGTGAATGAATGAGCCTGGTTGGTTGCCGCACCTCCTTATGTTTCCCACTCACATGTCTCTCCTTATCACACAGCTTTGTTTTTTTTTTGTTTTTTTTTTATAGAGCTGACACAGACAAATCCCAAAGAGTTGTGTTTTGTTCACTGACAGGCAGTTCCTTTTATACTGAATATGTGTGAATGACGGAAAAAGCCTGTAAGCAGTGCATCGGCTTCTTGAAGTGAACGCTTTTCTTTTTTTTCCTTTTTTTTTGGTGCATGTGAGGGTACAAATACATCTCTCACCAGGACTTTTCTACATAAATGCTTGCAAGTTAGAGATGTTCATTATGAAGGAGAAGCCGACACAGGCTTCATCCAAAGGTGAAGAGCAAAACGAGAAGCCGTTCCCATCAAAAAATCTTGTTATACTTGAGTTCTGTCCTTTATAAGCAGCTCCTCCCTCTTTGCCAAACTCGGTTGACATTTTAAACCATTTTTCACTACACAGGCACACCCTCACAGATGCGTGCAGACACACTCATGTTGTGTTCATTAAAAGGGAAGAAGAAAGTTAGCATTGCCACAAGCTGTGCGTCAGTGTGTAAATTTGACTCTCTTGAACATACCGTATGAAGCCTGTATTTGACAAGAATTTCTTACAGCCCTCCACTGTGCCATTCATTACCAGTGATCTCATTCAGGAAATCTGTCACAGCTTCAGAGACGTTTGGGTGAACTGTGTGGAAAGAGCTCTCACGGTGAATATTGGCAGGTTAAGGGCATAATAGGCTGTCTTTCTCCTTCATATCGTGGTAGGTGAGAGGGATGAGGGGGGGAATTAAAAGCGCAGTAACATGCTTCTTCTCACAAATCTCACACTGAGTTTTCACACCCAGCTGCTCCAGCAATGATACATAATTCAGTGTTTGCACAACCTCGCCCAAAGCAGGATGCGCTCTGTGAGTAAAAGAGCAACAAGAAAAATGAAAAACGTATAAAAGCAACTATATAAGTTTTTTCTTCCTTTTCTTCTTTCTTTATTTTTCACCTTAACCATAATTCTGGAGGTCACACAGCCCCAAACATGAAAGCACTCTCCATCACCTTATACATTTCATAAAGCTACATACGAAAACTTTATAATACTCAACATCCCTGTGAGTTCTAAAGCTCACCAACCCCCCTGCTGTGACGCCTCCCTCTCCTGCAAGTTATCCACAGGAATATCGAGAAGCATGTGAGAACTGACGGTGCTCAGCTCGAGCCTTTTTGGAGAAATGTATTCTGGGAAATGGGAGCTTTAAAGAAACTTGTTTGATGTTAAACAACCAAAAGGACTGCAGCTCAAGGGACTCTCTTTTCCCAGTTTAGTACCACTGACTAAAGAGTGTAAGTTCTGAGGAAAACCCTATAGAAAACACGATTGAACAAATTACAGTGTGCACTGATGGTCTTCAGGGGGAGAAAGTCTCTTCAAGTGATTCTAATGTACAAAGATTAAGCTTGTATTTGGTAAACCAATACTTATTATTGCAGCTTGTGAGAGGGACATATTGTAGTTTACAGAATGCGTTTGTAGTCATAAGACAATATAATCATAACAGTCAAATTATTCAAATGATATTAGACATTTTCGAAGTTGGTGCAGGTACTGACAGAGACACAAACTGTTGCTCAACCCTGTTCTGTCTCAACTGCAGGGTCAGTCAACTGTGACCGTCTAATGGTCGGATTTCAGCTGCCTCTATGAAAGTACAACCTCAGAGCACTGATTAACATTACCTGCTCAGCAACAAGCAGGAGACGAGCAAAACATACCAACGACCGCACAGCCAGCAGAGGAGTTTGATGTTTGAAGGGCTGGAGGTCCTCATGTGCATGAGATGGAAAGTCATTCATCCAAATGAGTATATATGTCTACGGTGGTAATTATTTCTGCTATGCTTTTTGCACAGCAACTTCAACATGATTTCATTTCTTGTTTAACCCTTGCTCCAAAGCTAGCTCGACTGGATTTGTAATTAATTTCATCGCTGCTAATTCTGGTGTCCGAAAAGCTTATCAGGATTGTATATATATATATATATTTTTTTTTTTTCACTACTTGAATTATAGCTTTTTTTCATTTACTCTTTATTTTTGCAGTTATTTTAGGTTTAAAATGTTGTAGTATTATCCCTCTTGTTCTATAACAAATCAGACATTATACCTAAAAATGAAAATACCTGTGAATAACAGATGATAAAGAATATCTATTTATACAATAAAAATGTACTAAATTAAGCATTTAAAAATGTATACAATTTGATCGCTATAGAATTGCACTGTGGCCAGTACAGTTTGAATATGAATGAAAATCCATTTTCATTAATAAAGGCAGTGTCCACTCAAAGTACTTGAGGTATCACGCTCGAAATCCTTAGAGGCTACTGTCTTACAGGATTTAGATGTTACCCGTTTCAACACACACGATTTAAGACGATGTGGAAGTAGCAGGCCTGTGCAGATCTTAAATTGTTGTAGAAAGTTTATTTAATCAGAATTGGATGTGTTGAAGCAGGGAAACATCCAAAACCTGCAGGACAGCAGCCCACAAGGACTGGAATTTCACATCCTAACCCTAGGCAATTCACAACTCTACAACCAACTGACATAACTTGCATGATTTTAGACTGAGAAGAAAGCCAGAGGAACCATTGCAAGCGCAAGAGGATCTTGCAATTTCCAGAGAGAAGGCCCTAGGCTCCTGCTTCCAACACAGCTTTCCTGCAAACCCCCACACCCCCCCACCATCCCAGCTCATTCATCATGATGGAAACACTGTAAGTGAACTCCCTGCATCTATTTCAACTGTCAATTGTGCCAACCCCCTCTCACCTTCTAATGTAATTTTTAAACCAGGGGTCAAGTATTGGACACCACTTAAATGAGAGAAACTACGGGGACAAAATGTCACCATTTGACAGTTTAATTTGTTTATATGTTAAATGTTTTTTTTTAAACAATTCATATGTCGTCTGTGTGATTTTCTTTAGCTAGGAGATTAAAAACGTAAATTACCGGGGCTGAGAAAATTCAATTTAGTCATTTTCCTTGCTGGCCAAATAGTCTCATAATAAATGATGGATAGTTCTGGTCACCCATGATTACTCAAGCAGCACAGGTAAAGTGTTTCCCTAAGTCAGAAGCATCTCTTGATCAGTGGGCCGTGTCTGAAAACCTTCGCCCACATCTCCTTTTTCTTCCTCTCCGTGTCTCCTCGCTCTCTCTGTCTTGCGTTGCTCCCAGTGGGGCTGCTGCTCTCTGCAGAGTGCCTCCCGCTCAATGCTAAATGTGACAAAGATGGGATTTAGAGGAGAGGGAGATTGGGGGGCTTCGTGGCCGACACAATTAAGGGTTTCATTGCGGACATAACCAGATTGACCCACTCCCACAAAAAAAAAAAGAAAGGTGGCCATTGAATGATTCATGAATTGAAGCACAAAGGGGGCTGAGCAGGGTGGGAGGATGACTGCGTCGTACCTCTCTTGTGAGTTTCATATTTTAACCCTGACATGCAAGAGAGATTTTTTGGAATGAGAGGGTAGCATGCAATTTAGTCTTGGTCAATTAGCATACACACACACACAAAAACTAATGAAAAAGTGATTACAGAAATGTCGCAACAGATCCAAATTATTTCTCCATATAAACTCCTATTGTCACATGCTGGTGTAATGCACTGATACAAAGAAAGGTGGGTGTGGCTGTTGCACCGGAGGCGGTGTGGGAATCCTTGCTGGAAAAGCCCTGTACGCAAACTCCCCTTCCCCCCTCCGACACTTTGCACATGATTAAGACGTGTCTGGAGGCAGAGGGAGCATTATTAAGAGCTGGGTCGAGCGTGAGTTCGCGCAGCTTGAAAGCAAAAGAGTTCTTCCATTTCTCAGCAACAAGGCCACAACAAGGGGGAAGAACTCCGAAGAACTGACATCGGTTGTAAAACGGCTCCCAGATAATGGTGAGATGAGAAGTGATGCCATGGAGAAGTGGTGCAGCGCTAAAAGGAGGGAGGAGCCATCTTCTATTGATCCAGCCATTAATGTACATTATGTACAAATTGGTTGAGGGTGGCCCCTCATGTGCAGTAACATTGCCGTGCAAACAAACTGGAGAATTTATCTCAAAATCTACTTGTGGGTACATGAGAGTGTGCTTATCAAACACCATTTATTTGTGAATACATTTCTTTGTTGTTGTCTTTTAGATTTTACCTAATTCATTTGCTACATGCTCACATTTTGCAGAAAAGTCATGAGGAATTTTGGAATCCTTGTCAGATAGATGAGCCTCTTTTTGTTTATGAGAACTGAAATGTAAGCTGGGGCTATAAATAAGGAATGGACACGCCTTTATTTCACACCGCCAGCCTAGACTCTGACAATTGACAATCCATCAGCTTTTTCATAGCAACAGGGCAACTCCCATGAATCAGTATCCATAGGGAAGGAAACTAAGATGTATTCCCAATGCGCGTGTGCTTGTGTGTGGCAGTTTCTCACAGCTAATTCATTTTTGTTGAATTGTTTTAATCATATTTCACACCTGAGCTCCTCCTTGACTGTTGTTCTAACAGTGTTTGTGAGGGACACCGTGTGCATCCCTGTCTCTTCTGCTCTGTTGGCCGCGAGCGCGCACAAAAATAAGGTTATGTAGAACACCATTCCAGTGCAAAGTCCTGTGAGTGTGGAGCAAACAAAATAGCCAAAACCACTCAGAAGCATGTTCATCTACACGATCTCTCCACATTGCTCCCTCTCCACACATTCAAACACACTTGACACATGCGTGTACACAATCGTGTCCCTTTGTGGACCGTTGCCATGCAACATTTCTCTGATTGGGTTAGTTGAGCTCTGTTGCACTTTCTCTCTCTCTCGCTCAAACACACACACACACACACACACACACACACACACTTGCCGGCTGAGGCTCCGATCACACACAGTTCGCTGCCACACCCATCCTCCTCTCCTGTGCGACACAGCTGCACTTCCAAGGCTGAGGATGGAGGGAGGAGAGAGATGGGGCCGTTCCAGCAGGAGGGAGGCGCTCCCCGAGCTCCACTCTTGTTGCTTTTCTTGGAGATCTTATTTGGAGATGTTTGCTAGATTCCCAAGTTCACTTCTTTGTACGCATCAAAACCATCCAGAAGTCTCATGATGTGGTGGGGATCAATCAGTTAAATAAAACACCTTTCCATTTATGATTTAACCTAAGTGGCTACTTTAGGGTCAACCAAAGAAACGGTGCTTCTTTCTGTGATAACTTTGTGTTCGTCCGGCTTTGGAAATTTTAAATTTGACTTGGATTGGAGGACTAAGAAGATTTCAGGTTGGCATACCCCTCTGGAGTTGTGGCTGTTGCTAGACGATATATCATATTTTCTTTCATCTAACTATGTTTGTTTGCAGCATGAGGACATCTACCCTCAGAAAAAATATGCGGGCCTCTATGATCATGTGCACTTATATTTTACGATAAATTTCGACTCATCTGATTTTTTCCTGAATTTTCCATGGTCATGTATTGGCTGCAGTTTTTTTTGCTCTGGGTATGCTCTTAAAAATTATGTATTTCAAAGATAAGACATTGATTAGGAAATTTTGTTGTTTACAAAAATTTATTCATACAAATCTTACAACACTTTCAAGACATTGAGAAACGTAAAACCCCATATATGGACTCCTGTGTGTATAACGATGCCACTTGTACTAAGGTTCACTTTTAAAACACATTGGTTGAAGATAGATAAGAGAATACACATTGAAGTAAGGCGTTTGGCGCTTTCAGTACTATCAACAACAGGCATTTTCTGAACAACATCTCTGTGATGCTCTGACACCCTTTCATTCTAGATAGTGATGCACAGAGTTATAAATGATATTTAGGGGCTATTTTATGATTACTGAACAATACCAAAATAATCAACAACACCTCATAACCAACAGTAACAAACACTGGTCATTGTTCACAACTCCCACAGACACTTAACACCCCAAAACTCATGCACACACACACATTGCCTGCTCCACCAACATGTACATTCTATTCTTGTTCACGTTTTTTTTTTTTTTTTTTACTCAATAAATGACTGGCCATGCTTTAAAAGAAAGCCTAATTCTACTACTCTCGGGGTAGACTAAACTAAGCGATTAAACAGAGTAAAAGGAAGTTTCAATGTAAGCTAATGGGCTGCAGCATTGTAGGGCCACTGAATTTGCCATCTGTCACTTGTGGCGAATTTTTCTTTTCTTTTTTTTTATCTTTATTTTTTTAATTCTCACGTCAAAGCAAGGCACCAAAGCCAAAAGCTGTTTCCACCTCCTCATTCACACCGTCGTTCACACACGCACACATTTAAACACACTTGCACGCGAATGCAAGATGCATACATGTACATCCACACAAAGCCTGTGGAATAAAGCCAAATTGAAGGAACAGAGTATTGATAGTCTGTGAGGGGGAACACAGGCCGCTGATTGGATTGCAGGGGTGCATAAAGCTGCGTTTGCATAACGTTGAATAAATGCATGAAATATTACTTGGATGAAAGTCAGAGGGAATATCCCTCCAACGGAGGGCTGAATTTCATTCACCTCTGTCCTGGTGTGAGGGTGAAACTCAGAGTGGCCTAATCCAGATTGGCTCTCCTCCTCCTGCTGATACCTCAGAGAGGGGAATTCAACGTCTGACGCTCTTCTCATCAGACTCATTGACCCTGATCTCGCTGTGGCAGATGAGGCCCCAACTTTTTTTGTTGTTTTTTTCTTTGTCAAATCAGCATGCAGCACTTGTTGTGGGTGCTCGAACCCGTCCGTTATGCAACACATCGCTTTGCGGTGCTCTTCTTTCACACACTCACCCTCTCCTGCTCTCCCCTCCTCACCGTGCTTATCCACATCTCACCTAACACTATCTCCTGCCATCCTCACTGCACACGGAAACCCGTAGACATCCAACACAGTTGAGCCACAGCACGACCAAATCAACAATAAAGCCTGACCACTTAGACCAACAAAAGAAAAAAAGGAAATTTCAAAAACTGCTACCTGGACAAAAAACAATCGGCAATAACGGTCGTCGTATTAACATATCCACAATGTCAACAGCAGGAGAGGTACAATTCAACAAGTCAGTGCAGTACCAGTTTCTACCACCTCTAGCCCTCAATCACATTGCTGTCACTGAGCGTTTTGAGAAGGAGGGGTGCTGAAATCGTTTTGGCACGGCCCACCTCACAAAAAGCAAAAGAAGCACAATGGCATGCAGAAAGTGACAATTTAGCAAGGTGTAAGTTTTTTTTTTCGCATGCACCATATAAAAGCTCCAAATCCCCAACTGTAACTCTTCCTTTTCCTGCTTTTTTTACTCGTCCTCGACTGCTTGCAGGGCTGTCCACGTATACAGTCACAAGCTGAACAACAATCCTCCGTACAATTGTGTTGACTAACAACATTAGGATGAATAGGTGTGCCGGGAATATTTCTAAACTTCACATAATATATTCTCACACACACACATGGAACGTTCTTTACGCAGTCCCATTGAGCATGATATATCCTCTGCTGTAAATTTCTTTTAGGTAAGTTAGCAGGCAGTGTTTTCCACATTCTGTTAGCAACTTTTGTGATGATTCAAGGTCCTGCAATTGAATTTCACTGGAAAAGAAAGGTTCAATTTTACAGCCGGTTACACGAATTGCTGTGTAAGATAGTCATTTATCTATCAAATGGGAGGCTGCTCAACAAAAGCCAACCGACTTCACCCCCCCCCCCCCCCCTCCCCACACACAAACCCACAGAGCTCCCATCAAGGGCAGCAGCAAAAAGAGGTGGACAAGGGCAGCATCTATCATTTCGGATAAGCTGGATATGCCTGGCACATATAGCATGCTCACTGCTTCTTTGGGCCTGTTGGAAAACAAAAGACACTAAAAAAATAGAACGTTGGTTACAAAAATAAGTATAACATTCAAAACTTTGATTGTCTTTTTAAAATCTATTTATTTTTCTGCATATGTAGATGACCTTTAAAGATTTCAAGCGCATAATGTTGAAGGTGCACATCTATCTTTTTTCTTCTTTTTTTTTCTTTTTTTCTTTTTTTTTCTTTTTTTTTTCTTTTGCTTTCAACATCTCAACATGAAAAATAAAATATTGGTCCACAAAGTATAACTGTGCGGTATCAAGTGCTTTTGTACAAAAAGAAAAAAAAAACGATTATTATTAAAATATTCATTTTAATGGCTTTACTTCATACATAAATACATGTTGAAAGAACACAGGCGCAATCCACTGGTTGGTCAGATATATCTGAATGACTTTGATTTAACGACTGGATGTATATACACAGGAGGGCAGTTTGGGAGCTTTTGCGACGCTACAAATAGGCGAGCCTGCGTCCTTTGTTCCTAACTCTCTGTCTGTACCTTCTACCCAGAACCGCTGCCAGGTACTTCTGCACGGCCATCTGCTTTCTATAGCGGCTGTAGCTGTCGGTGAAGATCCCGTCCGAATGTCTTTTGGACAGGGGCTCAGAGTCCTCCTCCATGCTGTTGTCTTCACTGAAAAAACAAGTCAGGAAAATGATGACAATTTTAGTCCAGAGCGCAAACTTTTTGACAGATATCTCCCTTTTGACAACCACCCTGCCATTTGTGAAATTACGAAATTACGGTTTTTTTTGTTTTTTTGTTGTTTAATTCCCCAATAGTCATTAAAAATGTATCCATAGGCCTTTAATCCTATTTATTTATCAGTTTGGGGGGGGTTGGGGGGCGGCAAGCAAGAAAGGATAAAGAAACTGATGATAAATTATTAATCTCAAGTCTAGTTGATTCTCTGACGCATGATTTTTTTTTTTTTTTATCAGTGCTTTGGCAAACAGTTAATTCACTAATTAATGTTGGGATCACATTTCTTTCGCTGTGTGTTTAAGCCTCAGAATCCTGACCCTCATTATGAACGCGGAGTCACGCCACAGCAAAATTACACAACAAAAACACGTTATGAAAGCGTCCTTTGTTTCGTTACGAAAATATAAAAAAATAAAAAATAAAGCGCACACAGAATGACAGACAGAGATGGAGCAGCCTGAACTTTGGATGCGCACAAGCAGGGAGGGGGTGAAAAAAGAATGAGTGCAGCACAAGAGAAATGCCCTTACCCTGCACGAACAGTCATCAGAGAATGTAGATAATGTCTCGCTGTTAACTGACCCAGGATCTCCCTCAAGGCTCTATCTAATTCTTCCTCAGCATGCCTTTCTGGTCTGAGATGATAAAACGCCAAAACACATAGATCATCAGTGACTTAAAGAAAGTAAAGAAAAGAAAGAAAACAAAGAGAAGGGCGCAGACACAAATGATCAGGAGTAGCCTAAAATGTCCCCACCCCAATCCGGTGGTTTGGTCTCACACAGGTGCAATTAAAGCGGAGCCTAATGGCGTCTGAACAGGCTGCCCCCCCCCCCCAAACACACACACACACACACACACACACACCCTCCCGTCTCCCCCGAGCCCTGCTCATTATCTTATCCTCTTATCAGCAACTTGGAATCAACATTTTAGGCTACTCGGTGTAAAACAACAACAACAAAAAAAAAAGAATTAAATGGAAATTACGCACGACAAATAACACGAGAAAACTCTGGGGAGAGCAAAGCAAGCAAACATTATCGCAAACAACAACAAAAACCAAAAAAATAAAATAAATAAAAGTCATTAGGTATGGCCGAAAGCTTGAGCTGAGACCTGACAGCACATTTACCTCTTCTCCGGGGGGTAGTACAGGGAGTAGGCGTCGTCGTTTAGTGAGGGGGGGCTTCGTATAGCAATCTGGTCGTTCTCAAATCCCATGTCCGACAGAGCATTGCCATCCTCATCGAAGGCGTCGTTTTCAAGTCTGCAAAGGGGAGAACGGCCATCACTAAGCTCAGACGCGCACACGTGGGAGTGAAAGAATGCCAAATGTCTGCTTCTCAAAGCAGGGGCAGGTTAAATGCATCGTGTGGTCAAGGAATAAAACGAAATTTAAAAAGCAGTTTCTATTTAAATGAGAGCAGAAAACGAATTATTTGCCATTTGGGAAGAAATAATGGATTCAAATAAATTAATATCCCAAAAACTATATATGTATATATATTCTTTTATTATACCTTTTTTTTGACGAAGAAAACGACTTTGTAATTACAACATTCCAAATGGAAATCTGAGCACAGGCTACTGTCTCATTAATCATTTAAAAGTCGAAACGGTGGGTGTGAAAATGATCACGTTTTGTGTAGGCGTGGACTTGTTTTTTTTTTGTTTTTTTTAAAGCTTTCTTAAAATAGGTGTGATTATCGGAATCAACAAGAACCACGCCTAAATTTCGGATATGCTTTTTGGTAGACGAATAAATGTGAAATGAACGGAGCTTTCCTATTCGTTTTGCCTCGCCTCTCCTTGGTGACGCCAGTCCACCGTCATCCCGAGGGCTATCCATTGCTCAGACTGCACTCATTTTTAATAAGGGGGGAGGGGTTCTGTGAACCGTCCCACCGGACTGACACCTCTGTACAATTTCCACACGACATTTGCGTTTGTTTGCTTCGAAATAATTAAACAACCTTTGGCTACTCCTCTAGCTCCAGCCGTTCCACAATGCGTGCATAGTTTATGTGCAGTTTGACGCAAAACCAAATCACTTTCTGATTAATCACAATGCATCAAACAGAGAAAAGAATACAGGTTTAAGCTTTAGCAATCACAAAAAAATGACCGCTACGAACATCCAGAAAGACCTACCTTATCTTAGGATAACTTAGTCCGATAGGTGTGCAGAAGACACTGTAGTGCATTAAGATTCCGTAGATGAGCAAGATTAAAGTCGCTTTACTCGAACTGGCCATGCTGTTGAAAGACCAAATCAAACAGATGAGGCATTAAAACCGGTTTGTGTGCAAAACCAACAAGATAGCGCAATTTTTTTAAAACGCTATACTTCTTAATTACTAAAAACCAAACACCCTGTAGCGACCTGAACAGAACAAGAGCCTGTGAACAAAAACGTCCGTGCGCTTATCAAAGTTATTTCTTTCTCCTTTTTTATCCCATTTCGTAAAAGTTTAACTGCGGCATTGACACAGAATCCTCTGCATGCAGCGCAAAAGTAATTTTTGGAGAGAAAAAAAATGCAGATATCCTTACAGCTCAGTTAAAAAAAAACAACAAAAAAGCGAAAAAAAACAAAAAAAACAATTTCCATTATTTTACATCGCTCTCCAGCTTAGAAATTGTCCGCGTTTTCAGACATTCCGCAGAGAAAAGGACATACCTATAGCAGGGAGGCAGGAAGAGCTGTGCGGTAGGACGCGATCCGGGCGCGGCTGTGCTGCTGTGCGCGTTTCTGTGTGTGTCTGTGTGTGTGTGTGTGTGTGTGTATGAGCGTGTCCAAGAGAGAGACGGTATCTTTCTCACGGCACTTCTTTCCTTTGGCTGAAGCGCCTCCGTCGCCTCCTTATGTTCCTGTCGGCGCAGCCTATCTCACTTTTTAGACACTATTAGGAGGGCTTAGCGGGGAGAAACCAAAAAACTCGGTGGGAAAGTGCGCTGTGTGTTCCTCTACATATCGCTGCTCCAAACTTTTGCCCTGCTCCGTTGATTGCCTTGGATTTTTATCCTGCGAAGCGTAAGCCTTGCCCTCACCCCCTCCTCCCCCCTCCTCCCTCCACTAAGTCACATTAAGGATGCTATGGACGTCATCAAGTCTTCCTCCCGGAATATAATAGTACAGTTCCTTCCTCATCGACGCATCCGTCAGACTCACCCCCCACCTCCCCACCAAGATGGAAGTTTACTTCTAAACTTTCTTCTTTCTTTAACAGGCAGAAATACACGATTTGGCCGGTTTTTTTCGTTATGACTGCCGCCTAAATCAATTCCGCGCGCACGGCTTGATTTTGTCACGTCACCAGTTGGTCCAACTCGGCTTTAATGGTTATGACAGAGCATCAGAACGGTGTCAAATGACCGGGTGGTGTGGTGGAGGTGGCTTGGGCTTCCATTGGACCAACTCCGAGGCCTCAAGGGAGTCGGGAGCTGTCCAGTGCTGAAACCAATCGTCTCAAATTGCGGCTTCCAGACTTCACAGTCACTTTTCCCGATCATTTCCAATAATTGCCCGTTGGATAACAAGGGGGTGGCTTTAATGGACATGCCGTAACCGCACTGAGGGCTCGACATATCCGTTAGATTGTTGAAATAAATTAGACGCGTAATCAGGTTTGAACATGGCCCGGTGACGCATGATGCCGTATCACCCTACTCGGCCTGGACGACTCGGACATTGTTTAAAGATGGTTCTGAAATGTCATGTAGGCTATTGCTACAATGACATGTCGAAACGAAACATTTGAGACAAAGCTCGTCCCAATGAATAGCATTTGATAAACCCAAACTCATTCAGGCCTCTGGCCTAATTGGCTGGATTTAGCAAAGTAGTAAAAATGCTGTTCATTTTTGGTGATTTTTTTTTCAGGAAATGCGTGATCTAACGTTATCTAACAGTTAAACCCGTTTAAACTTTGTGGGGTGAGCTGGCTATACAATGTGTGTATGACGTCTGAGAGGGCGTCTCAGATTTATAAGGCTTGATTTGAGAAGTGGAAACTTGAATAAAATAATGTGAATACATTGACCTGCATTGGGGGACATGGCACCGACGGGAAATCAGCACATCTCTCCATTGAACGGCGTACGGCTGAATCACACCTATAGCTCACCGACCAATTGAAGAGTTTTTCCAATCACGAGAGAGATTCACGTCAGCGTTTTGTTTAGGCTGACGCAATATGACGAACAGAGGCAGTCGGTGCCAGAAGGGGCCTATCCACAACTTCTTTTCATGGGACGTGATTCCTGTGAAGAGCACAACTTAAATCCCATACGTCTGGGCGGGAGCAGACTACTAATTTTAGGCCTCGTGCTGCAGGTTCAGACACGGCTCAGTAACTCGGGCTAAGGGCGCCACCATGAGGAAAAGAGTGAAACGTTTTGAGACTGTATGGTTTCATCCCTCACATTTTCTCACGAGGGTAAGAAAATGAATGATTTTTTTTTCCCCTGCTCACATTTATAAATTAATTTATGAGCTGAATAATCACATTCATAAGGCACATGTGGGATTATGCTTTCACTTTGTTTTGAAAAATAAATAAATGCAAAACAAATCTGCCAGTCCTGCTAGACATTTGCATATAGCGGTAATAATCTTGAAGCCAGTGTTTTTCACCCTCTACAGCCGTGATATTTAATCTTTAAAAGCCCCACATCACCCATCCTTTCATTTAATGGATTATTACAAAAAGCAATAATCAAAATTACAGTTCACATACAAGGAAAACTAATATGTTGATTTGATTTTGGATCTTGTAATGACAAATTCAAACAAAAACACAATCACTCAATCGCACATTTACTGAAATAGCATATTTCATGTGCCTAAATGTTGTCCTGGTTACAATGAGAAATGACACATAATGATTTCTGAGTTATTAAACTGGTTTTAATGTTTAAAAATAAAAAAAAATTACTACATCATTGTCCAAAAATGATAATTGGACAATAGGGGGAAAAAATGGAAATGGACTTCGACGCAGGTTTATTTGTAAAGAGTCAGTTTGAAAGATATGATTTTAAAGTCTTTACTAGAAAAGACAGGAAGGAAAATATCTGAAAATCTATAAAGGGTACAGTTGGAAGCATGATATGTCGTGGCAAAAAGGGTGGTCGCTCTATTTAACTTGCAGATCTGCAGATGGGCTATATTTGGAACCATGTCTGTCGCAAACCACAACCTTTGTTGTGATGAAGCCTTGAAAGTACTTTCTGCAGCAAAATGCAAATAGAATATTACGGCTCCATAATAAAGATGTACTTCTAATACGCAGTGACTCTAAAAATAGAATGAGAGGCGAGGCCTTCAGGTAGCAGGTGCCTCTCCTCTAACAGCTGCATGTTAATCTTCAGGAGGCAGATATCCTCTCTACCTAAAAATTAGGCTTTTGTGTCCTCTATACTATTAGATTAAGCTTACATTTGGGGATGGCGCCGGTTACCCTGAAACGTCCAATACTTAGACTGCTATGTGCAGAATGCTATTGGAATTCCCATGATGCACCTTCCATGTCTCTTTCACTCTCCATTTACATGTACATTGTTGCCACTTTCAACAAGTGTACCTGATCTTGTGTTGTAGTTCTTGTCAACCCCTCTTTTCTCCCAAATTCAACTCCCAGCAGATTTTTATTACAGCTTTGTCATTGTTCAAAAGGGATTTTTTCTTTCCATTTTTGCTTAATGGACAACCCACTGGATTAAAGAGAAATTTCAGACCAATTATTTTGGTTTTGTTGAGTAGGTAGTTTTTGTTTTTTGTAATTTGGCTTGGATAAAATTACCCAATTTTAAAGTTCTGAGATATTGATTGACGGCTCTAGAATTGTGTCACAATAAATTGGATTCTAATTGACTTGAATTTGGCTCTGGTCATGAACCACAATGATATAACTTTTGTTTGGATTTACCTTCGGATCAAAGGAGGCAGATTGAAAATAAATGAATGATCTTTAAACATACCATGCTGTTTTCTTTACAGTTTTAAATTCCAAAGTTTCCAACTTTTTCCAAAATATGAGCCTGACATAGCCTTTCAAATCGTCGGTAGAGACAGAGCCGGGAGTCCATGAACTCTGAAATATTGTCAGCATATAATTTCAGAAACTCACAGTTCATTCCCTGTGTATGTTTACGAGCATTCATATATGTGCAGTTTCAAGAACTTCATATTTGAAAGGTTTTGGGAAGGCTCCTGTGCATAGTGCCATCAGTCAGCAGAGGTCAGTGTAACACTTAAAAAATTAAAACAAGTATCATCATACAAGATGAAGCCACAGAGGCCAAAAATATAGTTGTTTTTTTTAAGTATTCAACGTGCATTCTCGTTATTAGTGTACCTTATTTTAATGTAATTCCTAAACCTCTGATACACCAAGGCAGTTTGTCAAAAATCTATAGCTGTAGGAAAAATACAATGGAGCCCTTTATTTTCTTTCTAAAATTGCTTTGAGGGGGAATATTTAGCATTTTTCAAAATCCCAATGCAAGTTCAGCTGTTAATGCCACATTTTTGACCAGATTGATTAAACCGATGTTCAAAACTAGAGGGCGCCAAACACATTTTAAAATGGGAATTAGGTTAAAAGGTTAAACTATGTGGTTTAACGTTTCTATTTATTTGTATTTAAACACAATTGATTTAGTTGAATATATAGTTTCACTTTGACTGTTGTTCGTATGAACGACTTAATAGATGTGGGTCGCTGCCAGATCTGGGGCTTTCTCCAAATCAAGACACAGGGATGTCGGCCATATTGGGCACACGGGAAAACCATTCAATAGGACATGATGTGGGTTTCAACGACTGTCGGACATTAGACTACATCCGTGATGTGTGTTTGAGAAACGTGACAAAATCAAGAAAAAAATATTAAGGACGATTCTCAGGTATACTCTCTCTTAATTATGATTCTTATTGCATCCAAGTCAGTTTAGCCTATATATTGTCATTATTTTTTCATACAGTCACACAAGGCCTTCGACGATTGACCACATATATAAATTATTTCAGATGAACAAGGACTAATGAAACCCCAAAGTAAACACTGTTTCTCTGCACAGCACCAGAGGCCAAATTTAATTTTTATGTACCAAAACTATTGAATGAAAACAAACATGTGCACTGTTTTCATCACATGAGCACACCGAGTGTGTGGTGTGTTTTTTGTTTTCAACCAACATGCAGTTGTTATATTATTATAAAAGAACAAAAACTGCCAATAAATCAGTATAATCAAGGAAACCCGGAAACAATTATGGTTTCACTTTGCTTCCACAAGACAACAACTGTTGGGTATAAAAATGGATATTCCGAGTCTAATTTGAGTCCCTGAACGCGGCATGATTCCTTCTTTGGCCTCGTTGGCTCCTCCGTACTAGTCCAGCTATTGTTGTGTGTCTTCTCGGGGCAACCCCGGTCCATCAGCAGGCGGTGATTTCTGCTCATTTTAGCGTTGTACCTCGCTGTTTCGTCGCCATATTAAGACCAGCGCGTGGTCGGGCGATTTCTCCTCGCTGTAAAGAATTAAAAGGACAGTACTTTGTGCCGGCGAAGTAGTTAATCGGCATGGGACGGTCTGAGCACTGAGATTCCACGTTACAGGCTACTGGTATCGGCTGCGTGTGTTCGTTTTGGATTGTGGAAGGGAATTGAAAACTAAAACACAAAAACGTGGAGGGAAGAAGGATCACAGGACGCATGTAGCCGAAGTACAACACTGCCGAGGTTGGTTTTAAGGTAAGAAACGTCTCCCGAAGGGGGAGAAAAAGTCCCATTCTCTGGTGGAGGGAGCGGGGCCTTGTGGTGTTGTGACACTCCGTGAAAGTTGGGAAAGAACCAGAAGAGTTTCTTCGGTGTCGTACGTTACATTAATAAAAAAAGAGTCTTTGTCATTTTTATTCCTGAAGCAGGATTCGAGGTTTGGGATTTATTTCCTGCGTTTATCGAAGGGGTGGTGGTGGGGGGGTGGCATAGGCTCTCCCAGCTGTCCTGGAACAGGTTTATTTTTTAAATTTATTTTTTTAACGACATTTTCAGGCACCAAACCACGACACAAACCCGGTCTCGAGCGCCTTGATATTGACAGTGACGCGAGGTTTAGCTTTGGTCGGTGTGAGTTCTCTGTAACACGGACTTTAACCCCCCCACTTTTCTCCCTGCCTCACCCACTTTCAGTCAGCTGCTCCAGGCCTCAGCTGGCTGGGGCAGGCCTCTCTCCATGTTCATGGGCTTCCAAAAAAAAGCCCAACCATTTCTAGGACTCCTTCCACCACTTTGTGATTCCCTGACAGTTTTTATTTTTTATTTTTTTACAAGGTACACAACTCCAGGTGCCCCCACGCTCTGCTGAGGTGAGGCGTACTGCTTTTTGTGGGTGTGCTTGCATGTTCCAGTGGCCAGTAATCCTCCTCCAGGGTAATCCTTTCTGTTAGCACGGCCCCAGTTGGCCGGGCAGTTGCATCTCCTTCCGACTGGCACATTCACAGACACACACACACACACACACACACACACACACACACATACACACACACACACAGCTGGGACAGGGGAGGGCTGTTGGCAGAGGGGTGAGGAGCCCCGACAGGTGGCATTGGCCGTGGTTCAGGGGCTGGGATTTACCGGGAGACGGGGAGGATCCTGACATCCTCCTGGAGGCAGCGGGCGCCGCTTCGCCGTGGTCGCCGGCTGCTGATTGGAGGCTTTCCCTTCCGATGCGCCGCGAGCACACAGGTCAAAATCCAAACTTTCCTGACACGCTTTCGAGATGAAAAACCAAAGGAATGCCCGGGGATTTCATTCACATTTCGGTGACCGGCAGAGTGGGTGCAGGGAGCCAGCGGAGCTCCTCTTTCTTTTAGCTTGGAGATGGGGCTTTTCTTTCTCTCTCCCAGTCCGCTTCCAGCCTTTGACAGGCACAGCAGGTGGCCTGAATGGCATGAATGGATTCGGAAGGAAGTTCCTCTCCTCCCCCTGCCGGTCCCCTCCACTCACTCTGGCTGGCAGAGATGGCAGTCTGCCCCGAAGATAAGATTGTGTGATTTTTACTGTGCTGCGCTCTCGGTGGCGGCCACCCTAAAGAGTCTGTAATTGCACATTTGAGCTTAATGCGCTGGTTTTATCTGATGGACTCTCTGGGAGCTGCCGTTTCTCTCCAGCTCTGCTAAAAAAACTCCACGGGTCAGGAATAATATGAGGCATTTATTTGTGAAAAATTCCATTTTGATGGCTGCCGTTGATTTAGATTTGTGGACGATGTGACCATCACCCCTTGGGTTTAGATGGGACTGCACCCCAGGTGCCTCCAGTACGTGGAGATTTAACAGCTCGCACCACATTTGGAAGTGGTGTCGGCAGCAGATGGCCACATTCTTGGAGAAGTCCAAATGGCCTCAGCTGTGCCAAAAGGGCCACTGACCTAAGTGACTTCCTCTGAAGGCAGATGCGTAAATCACGCCGCCTAATGTTGGTGAGCGGAAATGGCCAGTTCATTATATTCAAATTTCTTTTCACATCCCACAGGCTAAATACGAAAAATGTGGTTTGGTCTTTAGAGGTGGAAATGATGTTCATGGTATTTGCATATCATTCCACCACACTGCAAGTCCGTATCACTGTTGGCATTCTCCCGAATGGATGATCTGATCCCAAATGGAACTGACACACCCTGAATGACTTCCTGTGATCGGATCTGAGCTGCCTGCCCCTCAGCTGATCAGCAAACCGAGTAACCGAAATTCCTAAGGCACAAGCACAAAAGGCCTAGGAAGAACACAATGATGGAATCAGTCTCTTTTGGTCTGGTTTTCGGTAGAATTGTCAGAAACATGCAGTCCACAGTTGCAGTTTGTTTCTTATTCGTCCCAGCTGGCTCTAAAGGTTCGGAAAGGCGGAGGCTCCAGGGTCTAAGGTCCTTTGCAGAGTTGCGTCCTTTGTGATTAGTCACATTGGTAAAAAGCGTTGCATCAGGCAGTTTCACGTGTGACTGACTCATTTTCAGATGTATCAGAAATTTGAATGGACTGATTTTAGTGTGTGTGCGCGTGTTTTAAAAAAAAAAATGTTATATTTTCAAATGGAACCCTGTGTGAGGGTTTCAAACTGGAGACTAAAGAAGATGGAGTAAGTGAGGGCTGTGGGAGGGGGGCAGCGGACTGTCACATTGCATTGGGGTTAAGCTTTCTCCGGGCAGACGAGTGCCGGGAGTCGTGCAGCACACAGTCCGCGCACACACCCCCAGTGCCAAGTCTGTCGCACCCCCTGAGCAAGAGGCCCGTGATGCCCTTCTCCAGGAAGTACAACCCAGAAGCCTGTGTGACCTGCAAGGAACCCACATCCATAGTTAGCAAGTTTTCCTCCTGGTGTTTAAACTGAATGCTGCTGGTTTGAATGAGTCTTCCTATAACTTGTACTTGGGATTCTCATGCGTTGTTAAACGTTGCGTGTTATTTCCTGCGGTCACACAAAGGATCGATGAAGGAAGTCAACGCAGGGGGCGAAAAAACTCAGGGCAGCATGTCTGAAAGTACCAAAAGATACCAAAAAGCTCTTTCAATGTTGTGCAGCGAGTGCCTAAACTTTGCTTCAGCTCAGTCACGTGGGCGCAAAACGGAAAGATTTCAAACAATTCTGCCAGATTGAGGAGGAAAAAGGTGAATTACATCAACAGAATATGTCTCCCATCCAATACTGTCTGAAAGTTGTTGGATTTATGCCTTTTTTTTAAAGTCGTGATTACAAAGCCCTGCTGCGTTAACCAGATTAGAGTCCCCTGCCTGGTCATGAAGCTGCCCGCAGCTTCTAGGAAAAAGTCAGAGGCTTTGGGGAGAGCGGGACGCTGCTTTTACTGAAGGCTGCTGCACGAAGGCGAGTGAGACGCTTCCTGTTGCTGCTGGGCCCTGTGGGAAGCGGCAGCCTGCGTCCCCTCAATCTGACACGCCGTCGCCGGCAGTCTGGCGAACAGCGACACGTCACATGTCCTTGGATGGGGTCCCGCTCCTGCGTTTGTTTGAACAAATCCCACCGTCCTTTGTGTGCCTGCGTGGGAGTAAAGTTACTCATAAATATGCGTCTGAAGGACTCCAGATAATGATGGTCTGCTGGTCCACGTCGTTGTTGTGACTGTGAAATATCAGACGGTGCAAAAGGCAGCGCGTGTGCAGTTTGTTGTGAAGTACAAACGGGCAGAGAGTGCGTCGCCGATTAAATTTGAGGGTTAACAAACCACCATAATTGTCACATGCATCTGTTACTGTTCTTTTGTCGGCCCGGGAAGCTTGCTAAAAGCTTTGCCCCAGTGCTGGTGAAAGTCCACACTGGGGCTTTTACAGCTCATGGGCCAAATCAGAAAATGGTGTTTATTTGAATCAGAGCTTCGACCCACATCTGCGTGTGTGTGTGTGTGTGTGTGTGTGCGTCAGCCCCAGAGCCACCAGAAGAATGGCCCATTTCCCTCTGCTAATCTCATTCAGTGTTTGAAAGACTAATTTGGGAAGCTATCTGACAGAGGATGAAATAATCTGCCTGTAATTTGATTCGAGCTTTATTTGTCACACGAAGCTGAAAAACCCCCCAACTCCAAACGGGTTGTCCTCATCAGAGTTTTGCTGTACAGAGACCGAATGCTGCTCACCGTGAGAAGACAGCTGAGAAGAGGAAACCAGGCGTCTTTCTTCTCTGGGTCTGAGCTGGCAGAAAGGAGCTTCATGCTGTTTTTTTTTCTGTTTTTTTCTGGGAGCTGTTTCCAGTTGGAAGGGGCTGAGCTCTTAATCATGAATGAACTCTGTTTGTTTTTAAAGATATCAGTGCTTTTGTGGGACATCTCCAGGTCTCTACTCGGAATTGAAAGTGAAAGGTGGCTGTTGAAGCAGTTCAGACACCATGTTGTACCGGCCTGTTATACCTAGTTGATTATGTTCTCGGAGGCAGATGGTTGAAAGAGCCCTTTAATAAAATGACTGAAACCTGAAAATCTGCTGGAAATCTTGCATTCCAGCTTGTTCATTTTAAGTAGCGGATGATTTTGGAGGTGAATGTTTATCTTTTCATCTCTTCTTCACAGTTTGACACAATGGGCCGTAATTACCTTTCTGCTGTGAGGTGACGCAGAGCCTCAACATATGAGAGCTGCTCCTCTCCTTGGTCACTTTGGACCACTGTTAGCCGGTTAGCCGCTGTGGGTGGAAGGGGCGTCTTATCTGTGGATGTTTAAAAAAGAAAAAAAAACGTTTGGGAGGGAAAATGGGCCTTTTTTCTGGGAATTGGTTAAAAAATCCAGCAAATTCTACTGTTTGAACAGAATAACTCTTTGAAGGACCCCCTGTGGGATTATGGGCTGTAGAACGGTGTCTGAGAAACCTTCGGAGGACCAAGACAGCCGACCTACCACATTTCACCACTTTGTTCTTTCCAGAGCGGCAGCTCTGCGTTTTGCTTCACGCTTTTCAATTTCAATATGATTAGATTTTAACCTCTTATGCGTCATTCATTTTTTATGAGTGGTTAAGATTGTTGTTTTGGTTTTGTTTGAATTCCTATAAATGATTCAACATTTTTCTCTCAGACTGAACACAAGCACCCAGTTAAATGGACTCTGAAAGCTTGAGCTTTCAGTCAGGAATACATTTGATTTGGACTAATTATTTTTGATTAAATTAATTGAAGCGGCGTCGGTTTTCATGTCTATTTGTTATTGTGACACGTTTCGATGCGTCTTCATCGGAGCTGACTCAGAACAACCTTATGAATTAAAGACTCGTCATCCTCTGGTCCTGAAGCATTTCATTTTCTAGATAACTGATCAGGTTCCAGCAGCCTGTTTCCCCCCCCCCCCCCCCTCATAATTAGTCCTCTTCTCCTTTGTGTTCATTGCCTTCACATCATATTTCACATAACAGCTTTATTTTGAGAAAGTCGGAGCACCACGCCGTACACACGGATCTGTAGATTTATTGGTGATGTTTATCAGGATTTACTGCCGGGAAGCTTTTCAGAGGCTGAGCTATTACTTTGAATAAAGCCAAAAAGACTCCCAAACCCCTTCTGCCCTAGTTTAAAAGAAAAATAATACAAATTCTCATTATTTACGGGTTTATTGTTGTTCGATCAATACATCTTTCTGTGTGGTCCCATATTAAATTCAGTTAGGAATCACCATGGCAACTCATCTGTATATAAGGCACTAAATAGAAGAGTAAAACAGAAGTAATAAAGTATGAATAGAGCTGTAAAAAAAAAAAAAATTCTACCAGCTTGTTGCATTGCTGTAGCCTGTAATTGGGTTTCTCTGGTCAAAGCACCGTTTGATTTATCAGGGCTTTAAAGGATTGCAGTTTTTAAATGAAAAGATCTACAATGGTAATTATATGTTTTGTTTTTTTGCCTAAAGATGAAATGAGTTTACGGAACGTTTAAACAGCCATATGTTATTCCAGCTCTGTGGTCTGTGGTCAGCCTCTTCCAATTCATGCAAACACTGCAAGCTGGCTTGCAAATGAATGATTAGAATGGGGGGAGGGGGCAAAAAACGAAATTCATCATTTTGATGACTGCACAGTCGAAAGTGGGCTTATACACTTGATGTTGAAATGAGGAAATGCTGACAGATCTGTGCCGGGTGCCAGTCATATGAACTAAAAAGTTCACCTGTGTAAGGGGGCAGGAGTTGTGTTTGGGGATGTGTTTTGCCCGTTCGTTAGGCAGGCACACACACCCGCATGGGGGCTGCTGCAAAGCACGCGTTCTTCAGCCGGAGCAGCACCCACCTCATAGCAGCGTGGGCAGCCGCTGACAGGCACGCCAAACTATGCCGTTAACTTTTTTTTTTTTCCAAATGCCAGAGTATGACTCATTGAAAAGTTGCTCAGCTTCCGAGTTGCGTTGCCCTGCAGCAGGACGGGACCACACGCGTGCTCTGCCGAAGAGACCACAGGTGTCCAGTAAAAGCTCCCATCTCTGCACAGGGACACTGCGCCGGCCTTTGCCCCCCTCATGCCCCTTACTCTCTGCTACTTTTTTTTTTTTTGGGAGCCGATGGCTATACAAACCCCACCGATCTTTTAGGACTCGCTGTTGTGGAAACGGAGATCCTCAGTCTCACTTAAAACATGAAGCCAAATGTTACTAATTGTCTATTTATGTTGTTAAATTCTTTGTGCTGAGTTCTCACAATACAGAACACACACATCTCACAGGAGGACACGACTTATCACCAGATGTCTTTTTTTCTTTTTTTTTATGTGGTCTCATTTAAAATCTGCGTCAGCAGCATTTAACCACCTGAGGAGGTTAAATGGAGGCAGCATTTAGTAATGGTTTGCACACCACCTGTTAGCTTTCATTCTTTCCTCTCTAAATGGCTGATAAATGCTTCAGGCTTCTTTGAACAATGTTGTGGTTTCGCTTTGAAACTCTAAAGCTGTGTGTCACTCCCACATGTGTCCAGTCCAAACAGCTCCGGTTTCACCTGTCGGTTTCTATCAGGGCCAACGCCTCAGCGTTTGGCTGAACGCCCTTTTTTTTTTTTTTTTCTAGTCACCTCTGCCTTCCTGATCTTGAGACACGGTGTCGGGAAATTCATTAAAAACCATTTGCTGTCTTATCAGCTCAACGGTTCTAACGGTTGAGTCGCACTCGAAAGCTGAAACCTGCTCTTCTGACACCGGTCCGATCAGCAGCACGAGTCGGCTTAATGAGATCGGACGCTTTGAGTTGGATGAAAGCAAACACAATCTCCCGCCGTAATTTGATCCCCCCCCTCTGTCTGCCTCTTCCCCTTAGGCTTGATGATGGGTTGCGTCAGGAGTAAAGAGGATAAGACACCAAAGTACCGACCCGACAACTCCAATGCCACGCCGGCCAGCACCCACCAGGGCCCCTACGGGCCCGACCCCACCCTGATGGGCCACTCGCCAGCTCTGAAGATGCACAACAACAGCTACAACAGCCACGCCGCCGCCCTCACGCCCTTCGGCGGAGCCTCTTCGGTCATGGCGCCTTTCGGCGGCGCCTCCACGTCCTTCACCTCGGTGGCCGTGAGCAGCCCCTTCCCCGCGGTGATCACAGGTCAGTGGTCAGAGGACGCGAATGCCGGGCCGGCTGTACATCTGAGATGACTCCACACAGTTGGAGAGCAGCTATCGTTTGCTTATCAAGATGACCCCGAATGAAGCCGTGAAACGCGGCCTGTTCATTCGCTCGTGGTGCTGTAGACATTTTCCACAGCCGGCTCCCAGCTCCCAGTGTTGCTGTCATTAGATGCAGAACACCTTCAGAGCACATTCAGATGAATTGTAATCCACAGAATGCTACCAGCAGCAGATGTTATGCAAATGAGACATTTGAAACAAGTGAGCCAAAGCATCAAGGCTGAGCAGAAACCCAAATCAGGTTTATAATATGGGAAGCAAAGCAGCAGACATGCCCCTCCCTCCCTCCCCCGAGTGCCAAAGAAAAACATTTACATGCATAGAATGAGATTTATTCACTCATTCAGGGCAAGATTCTCCTCCATTGACAATAGAAGTTTAACTCTTTGTGTAAGGATGTGACTTGAATGGACATGCTGCCATGTTCCTCCTTCAAACTCACGTTCACACTTTTATTTTCCCTTTTTTTTAGACAAACCGCAGAGCTAAACGGATTCCTCCACTCTTACAATGCCGTTGATGCTTTCTGTTTTTGCATCATAAGCTGGGACCCTGCAGACCTCAATGCAGTCCAGTGTATATTAACTTTACGATAATCTTTTCTGATGCATTTAAAAGTGTGATTTGGATAACAGATTCTTTGGCAAAGTGTCTCCACATAACAAGCGTCCAATGGCCAGTGATCCAGGTGTAGTCTGTTAGACCACGGCGCGGATAAACTGTGGCACACGGCCTTCCTGCCTATCGGGCGAGCGAAGCCTGCTGCTCTCAGACCTCAGACGCTGCTGTGGGCTCTAAATGAGAAGCACCCTCCTTCTCTGAGAGGGCATTCTTTCCTGCTGCTGCAGATGCAATTCTGCAAAATTCAATTTCCTCCACCACGCAAACACATCAGAGGCATGTTGCCTATCTGCACTTTGTCACATGTCAGTTCTTTTCATTGTATAGGGAAGGTTCATGACATCAGCTGAATTCACCCATCTGACATAGACAGGTTTAGAACTTTATGGGGTGTGTTTCGCTGCAGAGTTTTTAACAATTAACATCAGCGGACAGAGTTTAGACAGAGTTTTGATCCGTTTAAAAGTCTTCTAAACTGAAAAGTGTTTTTTTTTTTTCTCAAATGAAGGAAATGGTGTCATTAAAGGAGCAAATGGCATCTGATGCCAGTTACCAGCATGTGTTGTTTTTTTTCCTCTCCTAATGTTCGCTTTTTGCTTGCAGGCGGCGTGACATTTTTTGTAGCTCTATACGACTATGAAGCGAGGACGTCGGATGACCTGTCGTTCAAAAAAGGAGATCGCTTTCAGATTATAAACAACACGTGAGTACTCGCGCACAGGAAGTAGCTGGTGCTGTGTGGGAATGTGGGCTCCTGGTTTCATTTACACACCCCGTGTGTGCGTGTGCGCGTGCGTTTAATCCCTGGTTGGATTCAGGCTGATTTTAAGGTCTGTCTGCATTAATGGCCTCCTCTAATGGACCATCTGTTAAGTTGCCATTTCTTGTTTTTCTGCACAGAAAGCCTTCCTTTATATTAAGGGAATGGAATTTGGGTTGGCATGTAAAACCTGCTGTGGAGACATTCAAACTGGCATCCACATAAAAAGATAATGTGGGTTCGGTTGTCTCAGAATAACCTTGATTTGTTTTTGTTTTTCGAGCATGTGAAAGTATGAGCACCTCCTTGCACGTCATCCAGAACAGCTTCTCGGTTATGTGATGGAGGACTTGGCCATAGATTTCACGCAGGAATACAATTTGCTATACATTTTTGGCCACCTGCTGCTCCACAGAGGGAATAAATGCTGAACAAATCCTGTTCCTTCTCATTTGTCCCGCACCACATCACGTCCCACCTCCGTCTAAGCCCGCGCTGCTTTTACGGTGATGAAAACGCCATCTGCTTTCAGCGGAGAGGTGGGAACGGCACAGATTAAACAGGGTTTTTTTCAAAATGCCACCAGACAGATTCTATATCTGCATCTCAGCCCGTCCTCTCCGAATTTAGGCCGCCCTGTCCTTTGTGTTCAGTACCTGTAAACACAGCGACTTACTCTCTATTTGCTTTGTTTAGTCACTTCTCAGTCATTTTTCATTTTATATATACGCATGTATACATGAACTGTGGTCATGACTTTCAAAGTTTGCAAATAGACTGGAGGTTTTTTTTTTGTTGTAAAGGTTTGATTCCATGTGAGAGGAGGTCTTAAAGAGCCTGGAGTGAAAAATGAACAGTGTTTGACAGGATGAGCTCAGACATGCTGCCACAATGAAGTTTAGTAGGAAAAAGGGTGCTTTTCTCAGCATTAAATTAAATTTAGATATTTAATCCTGTAGACCCGTTTTTATTTGGCTCTTTAAGGCCAGTTGTTTTTATTTATTTACAAGTTCAGCATTTATAATAGAAAATAGCCAGGTGGAATAAAGTTTTTTCTTTTTCTGATATAACTTGATATATAACTCGATACAACTGGATAACATAAGTAACCAATCACCTTCATTTGATGACAAAATGAAAAACAATCCTCTCAGATGTTGCATTTTCTACTCATACCGGAATCTGTATTTTTCTGTACCTTGGATAGTTGTTTGAAATCAATGTATTGTATAAATCAGCCATAACTTCTTTTCATAAAGCATCACATCAGGACAGTCTGCAAAACTGCTTTTTCAGTCTTTTCAAAAACTGGCCACAGAGTTTCTGGGATGCGGCGTTTTTGTGTGTGTGTGTGTGTATGCGAGTTACATCCTTCTGAGTATTAATCTGCTTAACTCCTCAGGGAAGGTGACTGGTGGGAGGCTCGCTCCATCAACACTGGACAGAAAGGTTACATCCCCAGTAACTACGTGGCCCCGGCTGACTCCATTCAGGCTGAAGAGTAAGAAGTCAAATCATTCACTATTCCCAAAACTGTGTTAATGTTTTATTCTGTCATCCTCCAAGCATTGAGTTCCCCTTCCTTTCATTTTGTCATTCCTTCTTAAGGATGAGAGAATCAAAGTATCACTGAGCCCTGCTTTCTATCACTGAGTTTCTCTTGGGTAACAAATGAATAGTGTTCACATTCTTCTTCTTCTTCCAGTATGACAGAAACATGAGAAACAGAAACATGAAGGGACTATGCTGTTATACTTTTGATGTATTTTTATTGGCTTAGTTATTGTCTTTCTTATTAGGTGAGTGAATTAACAAATATTTAAAACTTTCGGTAAAAAACAGCCATAAAGTCTTTAACCAAAAACAAAACGATAAAGGGGGGGGGGGGGAACGCCTGTTATGACAGTTTGCCCGTGAGGTTAGACAGTTTTTTTCCTAACATGACTGAACATGCTAGAGTTTCTTGAAATACGGAAGCGGGCTCTTCTTTTTTTCTTTTTTTTTCCTTCAGAGAAGAAAAGAGTAAATGTATTCACAGCTGACAGCTGTTTGACTTATTTATAGCCAGGGATATTTTCTGGAACCTTTAGATATTTCATGGGACAAGCTCAAGACTTTGCAGAGAAAAGTTGATACGTGAGCAAAAATAATTGTTTGGGATTCGACAATATTTAGTTGCCTCTGACTGACACTCAGTAAGAACTGCACTCGGGAATTTAAACCCCTCAGGAATAGGATCACATACATTTCATTTACGAGACGTTAGACCTCCCTGTGTTAGGGCAGGACGTGTACGATTCCCCGGGCATCCAACATCTAAGCACCTCATTAGAAACACATTCCTCCTACATGACTGATGCAGCTTTCTTTCATGTTCACAGCATCCCTGTCTGACTCTCTCTCTCTTTTGGCAGGTGGTACTTTGGGAAAATGGGACGCAAAGACACTGAACGTCTATTACTGCATCCAGGGAACCAGCGGGGTACTTTCTTGGTACGAGAGAGCGAAACAACCAAAGGTAGGATGGGGAGAAAGGAAGCTGTGATATCCAAGGCTGAAATGAAGGAGCTTCCTCATCTCCTCGGAAGATTCCAATAGTGTGGATCTGACTCTTTTCAGGTGCCTACTCTCTGTCTATACGGGACTGGGACGAGGTGAAGGGCGACAATGTCAAACACTACAAAATCCGCAAGCTGGACAACGGCGGTTATTACATAACCACAAGAGCCCAGTTTGAGACGCTGCAGAAGCTGGTGAAACACTACACAGGTATGCAGCCAACTGTCACGTCTCATCCTCCAGCACGTAGCACTTAGACAAATTGTTGTTTACAGCTTCAAAAGATCGTCCACCCAAAAACAAGGTGGTTTTTCTTCTTAAGTTTGGGCAGATGTGATGGCCATAGTGACTCCAGTGCCCAAGAGTTTTTTTTTATTTTTTTGTGTAAGTGTTGTTAAAGTAAGAAACTGTACGTGCCATCATGTGTTTTTGTAGTACAATTGACCCCCAGCGGGGCACTCACTGAGTTAGCCACAACTCTGTAAATGTGAAAGTCCCAAAAGGCCACAGCCGTGTGAGACTCAAACCAGCAGAGGAACAAGAGACCTACACGGCCTACTGAGAAGCAGGATACTGTTTTAAGAGGGGGGGAAAGATCCTCTGCGAGGTCCCTTTTTTCCAACATTGCTCAATAATGATTTTAAAACATTTAAAAAAAAATATAACCTAAAGTTTTATTGTATTTAATACATCTTTATAATAGCCTAAAAAAATCCATTATCTGATTTTCTTTGAATTTCTTACCTGTATCTTATTACTGTGCTGATCATTAATGTTTGTGTCTCTGCCCCCCTCCCTCTCCCTCCTGCGTTTTGTCCAGAACATGCTGACGGTCTGTGCTGCAGGCTGACGACCGTGTGTCCCACCGTGAAGCCGCAGACTCAGGGACTTGCTAAAGACGCCTGGGAAATCCCACGAGAGTCGCTCAGACTGGAAGTCAAACTGGGCCAGGGCTGCTTCGGGGAAGTCTGGATGGGTAAGGGAATGTTTGAGGTGTATTCCAGCAGCCGTTGGTGTGTTTGTGGTTGTTGGATAAACGCTGGTGCTGCAGTCTTCATTAAATGCAAATGCTTGGGTTGCCACAATAATAAGTTGGTATTTTATGTAGATTCTAAGTACATAAAGGTATCGCAGCTAAACCTATTCAAACAAACTCAGGATATGAGTTTCAGTATCTAAATTATGTTACAGGAGCATCTGGACCTCTTTAAAATGTGTCATTTTCTGAAAAATAGTCTAAATATATTGATGACTCACGCTTTTCCATCAGTGTTTCATACAGCAAACCTTATCAGGCCAAAGTAGCTGACTAATCGGAGCACACTGGGCTTCCTGGAAGGGGCCGGCCACCTGACTTCAAATTGTACACGTAGCTGTGTGTGAGTTATGGTGTATATGTTTTGAGCCGTTTACTGAGAAGCCTTTCAATATGTAGGGAAAAAAAGAGCTTATTTTAGTATGAAGACTTGAAATAGGCAGAAATTGCTTTTACCCTCAGTAACTCTGTTAATAGACGAAATGTTTTTTTAATTTATTTAATGTTATTACTCTTCATTATAACAAAAAGCAAAGAAAGCTCTTTTGGTAAATCCAGATATAAATGAGTCAATTCAAAGGATAAGATGACTGATTATTGAATTACTGTGCAGAAGCTTTTATAGATTCTTTCCAAGTCTTAATGTAAAGTCACACTAACTAGTTGGCTGCCGTTCCATATTTAGCCTAATCTTTTTCTGCTTCTCCATGAAACACAAGTGACGAAATATACATTTTCTACAAAATGCGTTTAGCTTTGGACAGAAAAAATGCTCAACTACTGGGTAATCTTACAGCAAAAGCTGAAGTGTAGTTTAAGTGCTTGATGGAAATTAAATAGAATTTTTTGAAGGTGTAGCATCCTCCTGATCTGTGCGGCCGGGTGCCTTGAGATGAGTCCGGGGTAATTTTGCATGCATGCTGTGTTCCCTGCCTCAACACTCCCTCGTATATCCTGCCTGGAAAGCTGATGTTGGACACAAAGACTCATGAATTCATAATGAATACAATGAGCTCTGTTGGCGATTACTTGCCCGGCCATTTAGCTTTACACAAGAAGACAACCCGTTCCATTCCTTCATTATTCATAACTAATGTAAATTTAATCCAGAATCATGCTGAAGAAGTGGAAATGTGCGAGCGCATCGCTAATGACGTCAACTGGGGCCGACCCGGGAGCAGTGCTGCTGCTCTGGTGCCCCCACGCTGGTGTGAATGCTGATTTCCGATTGCCGGGGCTTCTCGCTCACACACAGAGCTCAGTGATCGGAGATCACTTCCTACGCTTCATTTCTCCAGCCTCTGTGTTCGACTGAGCTTTTGAGTGAACACTGCTCTTGCTTTATTTTTCTCACCGCTCCCTCTTTCATTCGGCCCGCCCTGCGGCAAGCCTCGGCCTGCAAACCTCCTCTGTGCAATCCCTGGAATCCCTGCTGCGCCTCCTCACGAAGGCTTCCTGCTCTGCTGCAGCTTGTCGTTGGAAATCTCTGCTTACGTGCTCTTGGTTTTTTGTTTTCATTTTCTTTCTGTTTTGCCCCGAGCCCCGGCTCCGCCGTCCTCTATTGTACCTTTTTATTGCGCATTGCCACCATCCTGCTCCGTCCGTGGGCTCGTTTGTGTATGGAAAGTTTGTTCCGCATGAGTCATTCATGAAGGTCAGCCTGGTGATGGGAGCAGCAGATCTGCTGCTCGGCTTATTGTGTGTAAGCAGGGCGTGAGTAAGTGGCTCTCAACCAGGAAGTAGCTGATTATTTGAGCCGTCACGTTGTTTCTCTTCCGAGCGGCGCTATGCACACTGGAAGGCCGCAGAGATCAGCGGGCGAACTGACGGGGATCACAAAGTTTGCTATTGCTGCCTTTTTTGTTATTGAAGGTATTAGACATGTCTTAGATGTTTGTCCCAACACGCTGAGATTGACCGCGTTCTTTTGTGCTTCCATTCAGGCACATGGAACGGTACTACTAAAGTGGCCATCAAGACCCTGAAGCCCGGCACCATGTCGCCAGAGGCCTTCCTGCAGGAGGCTCAGATCATGAAGAAGCTAAGGCACGACAAGCTGGTGCCTCTCTACGCTGTGGTGTCTGAAGAGCCCATTTATATAGTTACCGAGTTTATGGGGAAAGGTAAGGAAAAACATACTCTTGACTATGATGGGCCCATGTTGTACATAAAAGTGACACCCTGGGGGCTGTATGTTTCACAACACAAAAATGCACTGAACAACCATTGTTCTCAAATGATAACCCCTAAACACTTAGTCCTCATCTACTATAGAGTTTACATGAGATGGAAAAGGATGGAGATGTGTATCCTTTATGAAGAGAAATAGTACAAAGCTTGCTTAGTTTTCTGTAAAAGAGAAGGTGAGCAATCTTATGGGACTTTTGAAAACATTCTTAAAGTGTTTGAATTCTCTAAGATTCAGTTCAACATTGAGTAACCTTGAGTCAAAGAATTCTTCTGATTTAACTAAGACAGATTTCTAACGTGTAGGTGTTTTGCAACTAGAGACGTCAGCTGCTGTTTTAGAAACCTGTATTTTTAATGAACACACGGATCATGTTTAGTGGGGAAAGGTTTGGCCAGTCAGAGGCAGATTTTAAAATGCTTTTATCAGGCAGCTGAACATGTAAAACTGAGATGGAAGTCAGCTCAAGTGTCCGTGTCACTTTTGGGTCTTTCTGAGCGTTTTTAAACTGTCACTCTGCTCTAATAAAAATCATTATTTTAGTTTAAATAAATAAGTGTGTTCCTTAGTGCCGTTTACTCTCACAGTCCAGAGAGTCTCAGGGTGGGAAATACCTCAGGCAGTTTGTCAGTTCCCTTCCTGTGCACCTAGGTCTCCAAGGACTGTAGACCTATTAAATGTCCACATCTAAATGTAGCTCTACTCAAATGTGTGCAGACACATACTGACAGATTTGAGAGTTAAGCTTCCTCTCTTGGCTTTTAAGTTGCTTGAGACTTCAGAGCTGTCAGAAGTAGTGCCATTGAACTTTAGCCTCATTTTTTTTTGGTTGGCACACTGTGTGGGGGCGTGCATTGATCCTGTTTGACTCTGATCTTTTTCACTCTTGACAGGTAGTTTGCTGGACTTCCTGAAAGAGGGCGATGGGAAATATCTGAAGCTGCCTCAGCTGGTGGACATGGCTTCACAGGTAGGATCAACACCTAACGGCTAAACGCCAGCGCAGGTGCGCTCAACGGTCCAGCTGCCGTTTTAACTCTGCGTGAAGGGAAGCTGTATCAGCAGCCAAACAGAGACCACTCCGTGTTTGCAGACGTGTGTGTGTGTGTGGGTGTGTGCAAGGAGCTGTGAATGACTGCTTTTTTTATTCTCCTTCTAGCCTTCTCTATTTATTTAATATCTCCCACGCCCTCTCCCCGCCTCCTTCTCACCACAATTGCGTGTGCCTCCCCTCCTTCGCCTACACTTAACGGCCTCCAGTACTTAAACACTTCTCACCAGAGGCCACTTAAGCTCGCGAGTTCAGTCACCTACTGTGATCTGCTCTTAATTTGGCTCTCCAAGCTCCCTGGCTCGATCCTCCCTGCTCAACAGAGCAGAAAACTGTTTGAGAGTCAGTCTGACTCAGGCTGAAAGCAGAGATGCCTCAGAGGGAGTTGACAGACAGTGTGAGAGGATGTTTGATAGCTGTGTTTAAGATTTGCCTAATTGCTCTGGTTGCCACAGCCCGACTGTGCCTCTTTTCAAATCAGCCCGCATTAAGAATGTGGGTGAAATCAGAGAGCTACATGCATTTTGTTTCGCAGATTGCAGACGGCATGGCCTTCATAGAGAGGATGAACTACATCCACAGGGACCTGAGAGCTGCCAACATCCTGGTGGCTGATAACCTGGTTTGCAAGATCGCCGACTTTGGCCTGGCTCGGCTTATTGAGGACAACGAGTACACCGCCCGACAAGGTGTGTGTCTGTGCCTGGAAGCAGCTGGTGCACAGAGACCCACAGCTGTTGCTCTCTGCGAGGATTTCCACAGGCTATGAATATCTCCCATTTATTTTTAAGCCTTAGAATCTACACCCACCTTTAGATTCAGTCTGATTGCAGCGATGCAGAAAGGAAATAAAGTAGGTAGTAAAGTAGTCATCACAGTGATCATATTCAAGCCTCAAAGGATGAGCTGGCCAACCTATTTTTCAGAAATGTAAACATTAATAATGTACCTGATTAGACATCTGCCATTTTTTAATTAAAACTGATCTGTGGTTATAAAGCATTTTTCCTATTTTAAACTTTTAATTAAGCAATTGGTAGACCAAACTCTGTGAGTATCTCCACTTCTGTCCATGATTTGTTAAAAAAAATAAATGAACTCCTTACCCCCCAGGTGCTAAATTCCCCATCAAGTGGACAGCCCCCGAAGCAGCTCTATACGGTCGCTTCACCATCAAATCGGATGTCTGGTCGTTTGGCATACTACTGACAGAACTGGTGACTAAGGGCAGAGTACCATACCCAGGTGAGGACAGTGCGCGCACGCACACACACACATACACTGAGGATGATGCAAAGTTCCTCTGTAAATCAACAATTCAGGATGATTCCAGCGTGTTACTTCTGGTTCTGAGTCATCCCGTGTGGATCAGAGGAGAATGAGCTGAGTGAGTCAGTGCTGCTGTCCAGTTGAAAGCTCCCAGTCCAGATCCTGCCACCTGGTGTCAGCCCCCTGCTGTGGCAGAGCAATACCGCAGCGCGTGTCTTAAACTGATGACGGCCTGCCATATGGCTGACTTAACCACCCCCCATTCGTAAATGGCCATCTGGCCCTGGTGGCCGTCTTGGGTTTTGGTTAAGATCACTCGGCCGCATTTATCCTCACCAAAGAGCAGATTCTAGGATCTGAACCCACTCATTTTCTCCCATTTATGATGGCTCTTCATTTTGCAAATATTTCGGGGCACATTTAGCAAGCATCTCCATGGGGCTGGAGGGGGGTTTCTGTTTGAGACGAGATGTCTGGACACACTCAGATCTATGTCAGATGTCTAATTACAGCTCAGGTTTTCAGATGTAAGACTTAAATCCTGCCGCAGCATCCGCCGCGCTGCCATGTAGCCGTGTCCCGGTCTCAGCAGCTGTCCTGGGCCCAGCCTCTTTCTCGGAGTGTGAGATAATCTGATCCCCACTCTCCCACAGAGTGATGAGGGAGAGGGGGGGGTTGTGTGTGGCTTAGACCATGCCACTGACTCTGTGTCATAACCTCTTTTAGCTGCAGTCGAGCTCCCCATGGAGCCATTTCTGTGCCGTGTCACAGGGTTCAGAGTGGCTGTCTTCCTGTCCTGGGAAGGACTCCACGACTCCGATGCTGCTCAGGAGGAAAAGGGGCTGAGGGATGAGGCAGACGCTTTGTTTTCTGCTTGAAAGCGGCAGCCCTGCCGAAAAAGCCCGAGTTTATTTACCAGTGCGCGCCGTAACACAGAGGCAAAGCCGTCGCTCTGCACGAGCTTCAGCTTTCAGAAACACAGGCTACACGTTTTGCAGGATAAAACGATCCAGCATCCCGGCGAGTTTATCCCAAAACCTGCGTGGGTTTTAAGTCCTGCCTGCCACACACGACTGTCGAGGATTTTGAGAGCTGCGGGCTGCATGCTGACGTTAAAACCTCTGTAGTTTCCCTTTGGCGTCTTTCCCAAGAAAAATACGCTGAACCCTCTGAGGACAGCTGTGACGTTGATGGGAAGTTTGTCCAAATTCCTGTTGTCCTCTTTTATTAGCCCTTCCTTTTTCATTTAACCGGATATTAAACCATTTTGACCAGGACTCAGATCAGTGTTTTGGTTTTTTTTTTTTTTTTAATACGACTAAACTTTTTAATTTCACTATAAAGATGCCGTGTGATAATTTTCGCTTCTTTCCCGTTTCCCAAGGGATGGTGAACCGCGAGGTGCTGGAGCAGGTGGAGCGAGGTTACCGCATGCCCTGTCCCCAGGGCTGCCCGGAGTCCCTGCATGAGATGATGAGGCTGTGTTGGAAGAAGGACCCGGATGAAAGGCCGACCTTTGAATACATACAATCCTTCCTTGAAGATTACTTCACAGCCACAGAGCCACAATACCAACCTGGAGACAACCTCTAGTCTGG
>CAJRST010007779.1:5058505-5074096 GCA_907169785.1 Menidia menidia | reverse complement strand
GGGGGGGGGGGGGTCGGGGGGAGCTCCAGTGCTGAGATGTACGTCAGGGAAGATGAAAATTTGGGACAACAGAGACACTGGCATATCTCGAAATGTGGTCCCTTTGTGTACCTGGGAACCAAGGCCCCATGTGTGCCGAACGATGCTTATATCTTAAACTCTTGGAACTCTGCCAATCAGAATAATCCATGTGGGCTGGCCACATCACTGTGATCTAAGGAGAGTGGGATTCAAATTAATGAGTCTGTGCAGATGCTGATTATTACTGTTTGTATCTTAAACCTTTTTTTTTTTTCTCTGGAAATGGTAAATTCCCGCCTCCCCCTCTTTCTCCAATTTCCCGCTTTTTATTTCCATTGAACCACGTCTTTTAATATTGGAGTCGAAGAACCTTTTATATGTACATGAGTTTGGTTTGAATAAGTGGGTGGACGCGGATGTTTTTTATTTGCTTTTTTTAAAGTGACCAATAACTGTGGTTGAGTACGTGCTGTGACTGTAAAGATGCGACGGAGAAGCAGGATTTCAATGAAAAGGTCTGCGCGTGGATGCAAGAATGTACCGAGATCAAAGCAGATGTACATACAAGATGTATAAAAAGATGTATTTTTAGAAGGTGTCATCGATGGAGGACGGGATGCTTGTATTGTATGATTGTTTCTAACCGGCTCACTTGAATGACAAATTAGTCAGTTTTTTTTATTTTTTTTCAAATTAATCTGGGAATTTTTAGAGCATTGATAGTTATCTTGAACATTTACAATAGTTTTCATAATTAACAATCTTATAAATGTTTATAAGTGGACACTTTGTGAAATGTTTAAAGACACTGAGTTCATTTGTCAAAAGGTTTGGATGCTCTGTGTGGTGCACAGCTCTGATAGCTCAAAGTCTAATATATTTGCAGTCAGGTTGCAAACACATTGCACACATCTGTTGACAGGGGTGCATTACATATGTAACACGCACGGAAATGTTTCTCCTGGCAGATGAAAAAGGTGTAAGGAGAGACAAATCACATCAACCTGTGATTTCATAAGTTCTGTTTAAAAAATGTTATATCCCAAAACTGCATCTCTGAAAGCAGCATCTTTTCCCTTTTCCTTTTATTTCTCAATGCAAATATGCACAACCATTTTTAATCTTTTGGATCGATCCAAAAGACTCGATGTTTTACTCGCGCAGGCTGGTTTATCTTTCTTTAAAATGTTAGTCTAAAAAGCTAAGAGTTGACTCTTAAAGGTACGTCTACATCCACCACTTGCATTTCATATCGAGGTGTGAGAAACGGGAGGCAGCGGTCGAGGTTAAAGCCTTTTTTTTTTCTTCTTTTTTTTCTTTTTTTAGGTATCATTCATGTGATTAGCAGTTCTTGAAAATTGTGACTCAAAATGATGGGTTCATGAGTGGTAAAGCTGATGAGAAAAACTAATATGATTTTGTACAGAATAAAATTAAAAGGATGACAAGTTTCCTGATCAAGTCCTCTTCTTGATAGTTGAGTAATGATGTCACATGACCGGCAATAAGTAGTTTTATTATTTATTGACAAGGTTTGATTTCTTCATTTTTTTACATTCAGTACATGGCAATGGCAGTTACAACTATAGTGTATTTGTGTTTCAACGTCCTATTTCCTACTTCACAAACACAATCTAAGTTAATTGATAAAGTGCTGCAGATTAAGAAGACACTGTAGTTTTATTCATCCTCGATCCTGTGGAGACAAAATAGATTATTTTTTCAAGTCGCAAATAAAGTCAAGCCCACTTTTCCCAGCATCCAGTATCTAATGGTACATTTCGGATGTAACTACTGACATGTTTGTTCTCAAAAAGACCTGGTCAGTAAATCTCACCTGACTATCTCTTTGTATTTGCCCAGAGCCTCCTGGGCCACGTACTGGATGAAGCTGGGGTCTCTCACTTCCAGCTCCCCGGGAACAGAGAAGATGAGTGGGGGGGAGTTCAGGATGTTCACCTCCACTTTAGTCTCAGAAACAGACATGTTCTGCTCATCCAGGGTCTCTGGTGCCACCTGCAGAGAAAAAGGAGTCATTTCTACTCTACTCCTGACAAAAAAAAAACACCTTTTCTCAGATATAACTTCCAAGGTCTTTGTTTGCCTATTTACCCTCCGGATATAGAAACTTATGACTCATATATATTTGGAATAAACTCCTCTCTAACGCTCGCCCTGACTCACCATGGAGATGCGGAAGATATTCCGAGGGGAGCTGCTGTTGCTGGCGGCTTTGGCCACCCAGCTGAACTCGGCCGCCATGTTGCCGAGCCAGTTGATGGTTTCGTCGGCGTGCCGCTGGACGATGGACAGGACCTCGTCGTACTGCTCTTTGGACACATCCAGCAGCTGGGAAACCTCGTCCAGCTCCACGTGCAGCTCCTGGACCCCGGGACACTCTGGCAGCCGGGGGGAGACCGGTTCACATTAGTCAAAAGCCTGAGCCGGGAGAGAGGTGGGGGGTGGGGGTGGGGGGGGGCTTCACCTGTGAGCAGAGCTCCCTGGCAGGCCTCACACTTGCTCTGAAGCTGCCAGCACTCGGACGTCTGTTTGCGAAGGTCTCTGCACAACTTCCTGTTCTGAAGGAATCGAGGGAAGCTATCCCTCTCTAAATCAAACGGAGTGAAAATGATAGTTTAGGTGAAAAGGAATTAGGAAATGCAAGGCCAAATTTCTTCAACACAGCTAAATTCAACCTTGTATTTGTCTATTTTTGCCACAGATGCTTAAAAACTCTTAAAAATTCCCGCTTAACTTCATGTTTTCTGCAATATTCAATTAGATGGCTCATCTAATCCCCTCCGCTACCTTTCTTCTTCTCCTCTTCCACAGCCTTGTGGAGGTCATCAAACACCTGGGTCACCACGGATCCGAACTCCTCCACAACACTCTTGCCGAAGTCGAAGAAGGATTCCAGAACCTCTTCCAGCCCGACGCCCTGCAGGAACCCCGAGTCTCGGACGGGGTAGAAAGGATCCGTGGTGGTTTCTTCCGGCGAGGCGTCGGTTCTGTTCAGGAGGGCTCTCTGCAGGGCCCTGTCCAGCCGGTCGCTCATGCTGCTGACCAGGCTGATGCTGCGGTTGACCAGGGTGCCCACTTTGCTCATCACGCGGTTGAAGGAATCCTCCAGCCGTGCCACGTCCGTGTCGGAGTCGTCGGGACCCTGGTTGACCAGGATGTCGTCGGCTTCCGGTCTGCGCTCCCGAGGCCCCATGCGCTGGGAGACCCTCCGGAAAAAGCTTTCCACCTGCGATACAGAAGTTACAAGTCGGTGTGTTTCATGTTAGGTAGCACCGTGGTTTCCAAATTGGATCATTCTTAGGGTCATGACAGATAATTGAACAGGAGCTAATCGTGGACATATATTTCTGAAAAATAAGTAAAATTGAATGTGCCAGTGAAATTGTCATAATCTTATACTGAGCTATGTAAAATAAGCAAAAGGAGACAAAATGGGGTAATAAAATTGCCAAATTGACATCAAAGTGAACTAAAATGACACAAAACCACCCACTAAGAGAAAATATAATTAAAACAATGTATGAAAAACCAAATGAGAAATATCTCAAATGTTAGACATTTTGACCGAGACCAATTTAGAACCATAAAGATGAAAAAATGATCATGACTTGAATCTGTCAAACAAACAGAAATTAGAAATAGGGGCAGACTTAAGTGGGATCGCTTTTACATGGTCCTTTATAATAGCACATAATTATACATGGTGTACATGTTAAGGCCAATTAAAGCTAAACATACAAACAAATTAACTGTACGGCAAACAGAAAGTCCTTTGCTTTAACTGGGTGGTGCTCAGAAAACAACATTTAAAAAGGAAATGCAGCAGCACGAGTTTGTGTTTGATTATCCTGGTAATTTGACATAATCACTAGAAATATGTGTGGGAGCTGTTTGCTATTTTCTCATGTAGTGTTTGAAATGGGCACATCTGGAGGGCAATATGGTCCAATATGGTGTCATTTTCTGAACCTGACGAATAACTCTGGCGTCGCTGTGGATCCATTCTTGGTACCTTGGTGTGGAAGGTGGCGAAGCCCCTGCGGCAGGTGGAGGCGTAGAAGGTTTTGCACGCGTCCTCCAGACACGGCCTGCACTTCTCCCACTCAGACTGCAGGGTGTCTTTGCAGTGCTCCTCTGCCTCCTCCAGCTTCTCCGTCACCTCTTTCGCCAGTTGGGCTGCCCCCTAGTGGGAGAAAACAGGACGTGGTAAGAACTTGGCTCCCTGCTTCGGCCCGTTTCGTAACTCCCTGTATCTGTAGATTTGTTTCTGTCGTACCTTCTTCTTGTCGCCGCTGTGCCTCAGGGACTTCATGAGGTGCTCGTGCTTCTGCTCGTTCCTCCACATCACCTCCCTCATCTGCGTCACGCCGTACAAGGCCCTCTTCACCTCGTCGTCCACAAGTTTCTCTCCATCCGCGGACAGCTCTGTAAAACGGAAGCAGACAGACGTTTGCTTTGCGTCTAACAGTGAAACGAAAACGTTAGAACTCACAGAAGAAGCCGACGTCGCATCGAAGTTCATCAACGCCCACTCACGTTTTAAAGTGTCCTCTGAAATTACTTTGGGTCGGTCCACAGAAGTGGAGCCCAGGATGCCGAGCGTGGCCCCCAGCAGCATCACACTGAGCAGGAGCTTCATTCTGGAGCTCAGTGGCGGTGTCCGATGGGGAAAAAGGAGACTCTGAAAGAAGGAAAAGACGGGTCCGGCCTTTGAACTCTGGTTCTTTGAATTCCGGTGACTGGTGCTGACTCACACTGGCTCACAGAGACCTGTCAGCCGCACACAAACAAAGTCTGAGCTCAGGAACCCGGAGAACACGTGTCGTGGAGTCTGATCCGTTTAGTAAATAGGATTTGAGTTGACGACAGAGAAACATGCGCGGTCATGAGGAAGGCGGCCACTTGGTGGGGCTACATAGCTGTTCAGAGGGCTGATTTTGCAAATCAAATTACAGGGATTTCTCCCACTGGTGCTTTTAGTTGATTGGACTAAGAAAGACCACTTCACGACAGCCTCACGGGCAATTGTGCACTTTTAAACCTGACAGAGGTTCAGGTTCACTGATGGCATCTGCTTAAAAACTCTTAAAAACTCTTCACTGCATTACGTAAAAGCAGTGAAGAGTGATCCGTACATTGTGGCGTGTTTGAAAAAGTGAGGTTACATGGCTGTTTAGATTCATCTTGACACCCAACGTTGCGTTGTGTGACTTTATTTGCTCAGCTGAGTTGAGTTTTTGTGGCATAACCAGCCCAGAAACAGTACGCCAGCTCTGAAGAAATGACATCACGGGGCTCATCTCTGTCGGGAGGCCATGTTTACGTCCCGGCCATCTGCGGTGCCAGGAGGCCAGGACGCACCAAGTCAAAGGAATACACACAAAAAAACAATTTCCTCCACCAGCTGAACTCACTTGCCCACCTTTGTTGTGTTGAAATCCTGTTGTGCTCAGCCTTGTTAAGAGTTACACAAGCTGGCGTCTATCGGGGGATTTACAGTAAATGGGGATGTACCTGCTTCGCTTATTTCATAACGGGTTTAAGTTGCTAATAAAAGTTGTTCTGTTGTCTCGTTTGTGCACCTCACATACACCGGAATGGAAAAAGACTTTTAAAAAGAGGACAAAACCGAAAAAACATATTCATCTAAAGGTTTACTGACAGGCCTAAAAGGGTCCGACTAATTCAAGACAATTTGATGGGGAATGAGAAATCATCACCTTTAAAGAGAAAAACTAGGGAAAAGAAACAAAAACAAATATGATATATTAACCAAACACAAAGGATGTGGACATAGGGCTCGAGTCTGGGACAAACTAAAAGGTAACAGCCACTGACAAAGAGGAGAAAAACATCAGACAGACACCCAGAAAACTCACCAGCAGGAGACGGACGTTACTTCTGCCCTGACCAGCGTAAACAAAGTGCTCCTTGTGGCGCGGGAGTCCACAGGTTATCCTGACCTGGTCACGTCTATTTGTGATTGTTCCACATGAGCTTTATCCTATTACTGTCTTTGCCGGGCGTTCATGCCCGTTAATCCAGCGTCTGGCACGCTGACAGGAAGCTTTGCATAAGAGTTAGCTTATCCAAGCCACATTTCCAAGCTACTATTTGGTCATGGCTGTTTAAAGCACTTTAATGTTTGGTGACATGTTTGTCAGACCCGACTCCGTCCTCACACATTTTACAGAACCAGCTAAACCTTTCCATTATTTCTAGTTATTAATGAACAATCTTTCAGAATGATATACAGTCTGTGTACCCTGTAATAACAGCTTTATATGTGGAGATATGAAGATTACATTGTGAAAATCCTTAGCCTGGCTGATCGTAATCTCATTTGATGGTTCCAAAGATACATCTTTTTAACATTTTGGCCTCTGAACTTGCAGTTAACGTGCATTTATACCTGCAACAATACACACTAAACATTACAATTATTCTTCTACATTAATTTGAAAAAAAATGACCGCAACGTTGTTCCTGTGGCCGGATCTAAATCCATCTTATGTTGGCAGCATTGGGAAACTGCTTTGTATCAGAGGTACTCATCTCTTCACTATTGCCCCATCTCCCTAAAAGAAAAAATGGGCCCCCATCTGCATTCTGTGACCCAGAAAATAAGTCCTTAGTGAGTCTTTAGTGCACAATAATCAAAGCCAGCCAATGCTCGAGCCTCTGTGACACCTTCAGCACCTGGTTCCCATAACCCAGCCGGGAGAACCCTTTCTCCCACGTTCTCCCGTGGCGTGCTAAACACCGAACAGTTGACAACAAAAGGGGTCCCTGGTTGTGTAGGAATGCAAGCACACGGTTGTTCACAGGATTGAATGTAAATCGGCACATATGAAGGGATGAAATTTGGATTAGTTGTTTGCTTTTTGGTACTTTAACCTTTCTCATAGGAGTTTCGACACCCCAACCCCTTTCTTTATTTTGTCCCTTACAGTGTGGGTTAATGAAAATACAACAGCATAATGATAATAAATAATAATACAAGAAAAAGGTAAATCAATGTTTGTAGCAACTGGAAATAGTTGTCAAACACCTCAGCCAGAGAATCTCTGCCACTGCCCCCAAGTGGCAAAAAAGTGAAACCTCATCAATATTGTGTTGGAACTGGAGAATCTCGACTTTGAGAAGTGTACAGAAGTGTAGAAGAAGTGTTCTTACAGAAGCGCACTGCATTGACTGAAAAAAAGACACCGTATCTAGTAATTACGGGAAAATAACTCGTAATTACGAGTTTACGATGTCGTAATTACGAGGTCTTTTTTTTCGTAATTACGAGATAAGGTGTCTATTTTTTTCACTGAATGCAATGCTTTCAACGAGCCTTTAAGCCTTTTTCCCCATTCATTCTTGAAACTTAAGTTAGAGGCAACCCCACATGGTGCAGAATAAATACAAGAGGAGTAAAATCTTTTGAACAGTCTCTTCTCTTCTCTAACTCAGCAAACTCAGACCAGCCTTCCACACGCACAAAAAAAGGATGGAAACAGACTCAACATCATTCCCTCCCAACTACTCCCACAACTTTATACCAAGTTTAATGTTGAAACTGCGATATGGATTTAGTACAGCCTGCATCCTGTAAAGAGGAAAACACACACACACTCTCTCTCTCTCACACACACACACACTCACACAGGCAGGGGACATCCAGAGTGGATGGGGTGCGCACAGATGTGTGGAACACGTGGTTTCTCCAAGCAGCCCTACGGGTGCACCACTTCCTTTCACGTTTGGATTCCTGCACTTGTGGAGTTTCTCCTGTGGCTGCTGCTGCTTTGGAGCTGAGAGCTGGGAAGCGGCGCAGCCTCCCCTCAGCATCTCCCCCCAAAAAAACAACCGACCGACTAACCGAACGAGAAGAAAAAAGTCTCGGAGGAGTCTGCATATACCCAAACTTTCAGTAGGCTGCTGTTTTTTTTGCTTTGTTTTTTTGTTTTCCCCTGCAGCACAAAAGTTACCTGCACTGAAAGGAGGTGCTCTCCAGCGTCAGGCAAATTCCAATCAGCCTCTGATTTCTTTTTTTTTTCTTTTTTTTACGCTGCATCCCCTGAGGTCAGGGGGGATACCTGCAGTTTTGGTGCAAATGCCAAAGCGATGCTCTGGATGTGACTCCAAACTACAACTGCACGACTTTTAAGAGGCCAGCGGACCACAATGAAAGGTAGGCTCGATTAAAGTCGCTCTGAGGCGCGCGCGCGCGCGCTCGCCACGTGTCACCGATGACAATCCTGCGTCTAACCTTTTTTGGAGCATCATCCCCTCTCGCTCTTTTACGCTTCTCTTGCGCTCTTTCCACCGTCGTGTGGACGCGAGGAATGTGTGGGCAGGCAGCTCCCACATCTGGTTCCCATCACGGCGCTCCGTTTGGGGTTGTTTTGCATCTGTCTGCTGATGCACATCAGACACTGATCTGCATAATAATAAAAGAAAAGATCGTGCGCGTAAAAACAGGCAGACAGCACATCGTTTAACCAGACTATGTGCCCCCCCCCCCCAAAAAAAAAACACGTTTACCTTGGCCCAGGTTGCACTTGGGGAACCACTGAGTCAGATTCAACTTTCTTACATAAAAAAGCTCGATTTTGGCACAATCCGGGGGCGCGTGCACATGTCTAAAGACCTGCTCTGAAAACAACTGAGGAACGTGCATGGTGATTCATGATGGTCAGTGGCCGACAGCTCACACTTTGAAACAAAGGGTTTATACCGAGCCTGGCCGCATCCCTGGTGTCTCTGACTGGGTTATTTTTGAGTTTCACGCACGTCTCCCTTAAACAAAGGCCACACTTGACGGGTCAGCCCCGGTGTCCGGGTGTAAATAATAAGAATGTGCCTGGCTGCTGCCGCCTTGTGGTTGCCCCAACAGGCTCTGAGCTGTGAGTTATAATAATGAGTAGCCCCCCTGCTCACATTTCAGAGCAAAACCCTGGATGTTAGTGGCATGCCGGTCACCTCCCGGTGCTCCTTTTTATTGCTGTGAGAAGTATGGGATGGGATGTCTAAAGGAAAGCACACCTGAATTCAGTCCAAGGCAACACAAACCTTCCCCATTAATGTCTCAATCCGCGTGTTTTTAAGAGAACGTTGGGAACTATCCTCTCTTCTACTAAAGAATCCATCATCTTGAATGAACATGTTATGGAACCAATGATCCGGCCAGTCCTCTTCCCAGACCTGCAGACATGAAAGCGGTGTCAGGATTTCAACTCTTGGCAAGACAGCGTGTCTGGATTTTCCCCAAAAAAGAAAACAAATAGCGTGTCTTTCTTGATTGGAAAAGGTTTCCGAATGCGTATTTGCCAAAGCATCTCCCCCATAATGAACCGCATTTGTCATAGGAGTGGTGGGCATAGAGGAGATCTGTTGTGTTGTGTTGGTACAGCTGTACTGGGGTTCTTCTCAGATGAAGTTTTCTGGCTTCCTCTGAACAGTGGTACAGCCTCTGCTGGGAAAGAGCAACATTATATGTGTACTTTACTTCCAGAAAACCAAAGCGGCGGCGTAGCACTCAGAGGGTTGGGTGTGACTCTATCCTGTGTGTTTGGCTTAAATCAGATCAAACTGTGGTCAGGTTGAGTAAATGAACATCCACCTTTTTTCCAAAAGTCCCCGCATGACTCCAGCTTAACCCTCCCACAGTCTCACCGGTTCCGTCCCAACAACAACAACAGCAAGCAGTTTTACAGCGAAAAACGGTGTAATCCAAACTTTATTGTTTTGAGGCGTGCTTTGACCTTTTTCCCCAGGGGGGCAGGGAAAAGTAAATTCCACTAAGATGAGGTTTCAGTTTTTTTTTTATGGCAGTCTGAATTGTTCTTGTCACCTCTTAACTCATTCTGTTCTCCATTATGTGGTGCGCCCAAAGGTCACCATAATTACTTTCAGGGCCTTCACCGGGAGCACATTTTTTTAATTCCTCCGTTTGCAGCCGAAGATTCATTTCACACTTCTTTTGAAAGATGGCCGCCGCTCTCGTATCCTCCCTTCACTGTTTTTACAGATGAAAGTTGAGGTTTTTTTTGGGGGGGGGGTAAATGGTGGTATTTCTTTTTATTTTCAGGGACAAAGGGTGATGACAAAGCAAAATATGTTTCACCAAATTGCTCTCTCCCCACGCAGATGTGAGGCAGCGTTGAAAGGAGTCTGGGTTGTGGGAGATGGATGTAATCCCAAACTTTCAAAAGAAAAATAGACATTTTACAGTAAAGAGCTTGGCTGATCCAACTTAGACAGGTTGGGCCTGATCTGAAATGTTCATGATGCACAAGAAATGAATTGGACTCATTGAACCGTGGGTTCACACTTCAGATAACCCTCATTTTTCTTTTGGAAGAGCACAAATAAGCAATGATTCTTTCTATTTAACTGACTTTTTTAACTTACTGTAAACTTTTAACCGTTTTGAATGAATTGCAAAGATGAATGGTCTGAAAAAAGTAAGCTAATTTCAACTATTGTTGAGGAACTGTAAAATAAAACGGTGATTTATTTCTGTGTTTTGGCTGCTGAAACATTTAATCATTTTTTTGTATTCTTCCTTCAGACGACTTTGCTGATGAGGAGGAGGTGCAGTCCTTCGGATATAAGAGGTTTGGTAAGTATCAAGTGACTTTTGGACTTCTAAGTGTGACCACCACCTTTTTTTTATAAAACACAAGGGATTTCAGTCCAAATATTGAAAATCAGGGATGTTGTATTTTTCTTGGCTGTAATCCACCTACAACAATGTCTGAGGTTAAGCGGGGGCCACTCCTCATTTTCCAGAAACAAGCTTATTTTTGGCTTCCGCCTCCTCTGTTATTTCTCTTTTTTGACACAAGAATGGGTGCAGTAGGAGAGTAAAATGTGACATCCTGGGTGTTCCTGACCGTTTGATGACTTTGCGACATTATCAGCATATCACCGCGTTTTTTTTTTGTTTAGCCAGGGAAAAACTTCAGCCAGAAATCCTGATTTTTTAATGGGTCTGCTCATTTCCATTTTTCTTGAGGTGGAATGGGTTTTCACAGCCACAGATTCGAAATCTGACCCACTCATCGGGCAGCAGAAATCATACCCACAGGCCAGATGTTGATAACTACTCAACTGTGTCACGCAAATTGAAGATTATAAACACATTTCTTTAGTTCAGGCAACTGTGTTTATACTTTAGAAACTGTGAATGAACGTGCATGTTTGTGTAACTATTGGAGGAAGCTGTAGTACCCAGAAAATAAGCAAAGTCCAGACAAAAAATCCCAGTCAGGATTCAGACAAGGAATATTTGTGCTATATGATGACACATTCTAGCCTCAGATATTAACAAATAGCTTCTCTCAATTAGAAAAAAATTGTAAAGTCAGAGTTGATTACACAAAGCTTCAGTGTAAGGTGGCAACTGACATTAAATATGACTCAAACATCCAGTTTAGCTCACTAAACTCTAAACTTCTAACTCGTCCGCCACACATAAACCCGTGTCCTGAACAAAAAGAGGAGTAAGGATCATGACTCATTTTGGTGTCTGCTCTCCACAAATAGTCCAAACATAAGAAATTGCTGATTTACTTCCTGTGTCTATTCGGGAAGTTTATACAGTGGAAACCTACATAATCAGAAGGAGGGAGTGGTGGAGTCTGCAGTGAGGGGCCTTTGGGTCTGCACTGTGCTGTGTCAGCAAAGTTCCAGGGCAAGAGAGGGAAGGAGGGGGTCAGAAAAAGGAATATTTGTTCATTATATATATTTTTCTACAGCAGCTTTCTTTATCGTATCACATGTTGGTGACCTGTATTTGTTCCTACTTTCCCTGAGTCCTGTTTTTATTTTGGTCTGATCCTGGGGGGGAGACATTTGTCAACAATTCTGAGTCGCATTCCTTGCCCGACTTATTTTTGGGAGCAAAACAGCGAGTGGTTTTAATTTACAGGGACTTTATTACCAGAAAAGAATGTTTTCAGAATGCCTGCCTGGTACTTACAACCCCCCTCCAGGGCATGTAGTTTGTGCTCTGTTATCCTAATGAAAGATTACTCGCTCATGTTTTCAATAAAGACCAGTGGGGGCTAGAGAGGGAAAGATGGAGAAGGCATTGAAGGATTGTAGAGAAGTGGAAGGAGGACAGGAGACCGGAGGGGAGCAGAAGGGGAGTCAATGACAGATGAAATAATACAGCGTGCTTTATGTTATTTCTCCTTAATGGAATCTACAACATCTACAGGATCCGTCTGTGAATGGTCAAAGGGTAGTAGGTCAATCCTGGATTGACCAGTAAAAGACAGTTAGGAATGAAGCCCAGAGTGGGTGGGAGTAGCTCTATCCCGTTGGGTGCTTGTAAATAATTCTGTTTCCAGATTAAGCCGAGACAAATGAAAACACCTGAATGGAGACGCTTTTGTTTTTGCTTATGCTTGTTTCCCACATGTCATCACATCCTTACTTGAACTTGTTCCTGAACTAGTTCCTTCTAAACCTATGTTCTTAATTAGGATCCAGTTATTTTGAGGTACCAGAAAAAAAAATACAACCATTTTATGTAAAGAAGTTGGTATTTACAACCTTCAGGTTCATTAGAACACACTAAATATTATATTTTTTCCACCTCATCGGTCCAGGGAAAATCAGTCTAATCAGTCCATTTGTCTGATCTAAATGTCTTCATTTCTGCCTGTAAGTGACCATTATTAGCGCCTGAATGTCTTAAAATGCACATACATTGAGATACAATTAAGGCTGTGTGTGCTGGGAGCTGCGTTTGGTGGAAGGAGTCATGGTGCCCTGCTCCACATATGTAACAAAGCATTTTTGATAAAGACATTGAAGACATCAGAAGAAGGGGTTCCCTTTAAACCAGACAAGAAGGATCACAGACATCAAATCTAACATATCGGGAGTTGCAGGCGTAGCTTCTGCCTGTGTGTGGGTTTATATATAGCTGTAGTTGTTTAGACTGGAATCAGTTTAACCACCTCAATAAACTTTTTCACACCACCCCCTGGGATGCGCTAGCCAATTTTAGTGACGGGCCTTTAACCAGCTGTCAACTGATAGTGTGTCTTCCCTCACATAATGGATGTTTGTCAGGCTCTACATTCGCACCAGGTTTTGGCCCGATTACAAGAACAACACTCACATTACTGGGAGTGTCTCACTTCATCTTTGGTTAACAACCTCAGACAGGCGAAACAGAGAAGCTCTGTGTCAGTATCGAATTGGATGGAAACATTTAAGCCACTGGGGAGGCTAAAAGGAACCTCGCTGCTTTCTTTCCTTGAAAAACTGCCGAAAGCTCGACTTGAAGATCCACGTTTTGCTTTGTTTTGCTTTGAGGCTCGGTGCTGCTCTCTTTACGACTCTGAGAGCTGGCGGTGGAGCTTTTGTCACTCTGGTTGTGTTTACCTTGGCCTGCCACCAGCACACTGTGCAATGCTGTTCTTGTTTATGTACTGAAAAGCTCTACTCTCAAGGTAGTGAGAATATCTGCCATGAAGCTACCATGCATTTCTCAACTATTTTAAAAGATCGTGCCTAACTTGTTTGTGGATTAACATCTGCAAAACACCTGCAAAGCGAAATATCCAAAACAGTCAGCACAATCTAACCTACACCTTCTTTTTCTCTGTCGGATCAAATTCCTGTGTATTTGACTCAGCCCTACACAATATTTCAGTGTCACTTCTGTTTTTGTCATGTTTTCAAAAAGGAGAGTAATCTTTTATTATTGTAGGCTAAAGTGTGGCTATGATATCAGTCACGTCTATTTTTAGGTTATTTTAAATACACTGTGTGGTTAGCCATTAACACATGCACAAATTAATACAGATTGGATCTTTAACACCATTTTTTCAAAAGGTCGGACCAAACAATTCACATGCCAGTAAACTGCTTTTGATTAAAAGCCTAACTTTTTCATACTGTGAATAAATCCTTCACCAGTTTCAATTAAAACACAAGCAGTCAGATACCATCTTCTCTGTGGTTAGTGTGTTTCCCCAAGACTAAACCCAAACGTGGCCGGATAGCAGGTGGTCTACGATATGTGGTTTCACTGGTTCTGCCGGGCGACGGAGCTTGAAAGTGTTGTTTTGAGGTGGGATGGCGTGCGCAAACCTTGTGCAAACTCTGATGCGCAGCAGACTGCGCAGGGGTTGACTGACTGATTCAGCATTGGAAGTGGTTCCATGGCGGGCCACCCAGCAACAGCCGTGACCACACAAAAACCCGGCGGCACAGACGGCTCACCAAGCCAAGTACAGTTTTCAGTGGGGCACCCGTGCGGTGGTTTTGGCCTTACACGGGAATGTAATGAAAGATTCACGGCCTGCGTGACAAAATATGCCTCCACGTATTTGTGCCCATGTTGTTGCGGTGAGAACAACAGACCAACATGGTTACCATTAAAGAATCGTTTGATATTCATCAGACTGATGGAATCCACATTACATAACAGTACTGCACATTTTTAATGGATGTATTAAGACAACTGCAGAGGATGGGGGGGCGGGTACTTGAAAAACATTGACTGCAGTACCAAAAAACAGCCTCATAAAAGTTCATGTATACGTTTGTGCAGATTAACTGCTGATTAGCAGTTTACTGACTACTGTGTCTTTGCATATTTACCAGATTAATGACATCCTTGGAGGGGGTTAATGATTTCTCACAATTACTCCAATGCTGCACAGTTTTTTCTGTCTTTTAGGAAAAGGAAACTCATGTAACAGCTTTGTACATATAGGTTTCATGTCTAATCAGGGAAATTGTCATTATTACAGTATGATATCTGTGTACATGTGTGCAAAACTATAAGGAATTTGGTTGAATAAAACCTCTAAAATGTCTAAGACTGCCATGCTGCACATGTTAAAATCTGAGAGAGAAAATGAGAGGAAAACATGTTCTTTGTTTCTTTTTTAAGCTTTGGTAATGTTGGCTGTCTAAAGAGGAGTTTGTTTTGGACTGAGTGAAGATGGCTAGAAATTATGGCTGAGTCATTGTGTTTTGTTCATGGTATGACTGATACACTGTCAAATAACCCACAGGGGGCCTCTTCAGTCAGTGATCAGATGATGACCCGCCAACTTGTCGGCTTAGAACTCAGATTTTTGGCTAATCTGTTTTAAAATCACTCATATCACTGGCTAGAAGTCCTGTTTTCTCGGTCTTGTGAATCATTTTTCTTTTGTGGTCCAGTTTTTCTTGCAACAAACGGAAGGTAGGAGTGTCTCTTTCATTCACACAACAAATCTGAAAGACACGCTGTCAGCAGAGTTTAGGAAAACCATAACTGTGCTCTCATATGTAGCGACAGCAGAATATTTCAGGGAATGGATACTCCTTTGGTCAAAGTGATATAGTGAAAGTGGGGATCAATGACCAAGCTTTTTCTCCCCCTTGCTGAGGTCCACATGGTCCTATTTTACTTGAAATTACCTCATTCCAACATGCCACTATTGGAACATGAGCAAGAGGAGCCTGGAGGGCTCATGACTGTCACTCAAGCCAATAAAGTTAGTTTATGGCTTCCATGTTTTTCTAAATGCATGCACGTAAAAG
>CAJRST010007779.1:5032366-5058495 GCA_907169785.1 Menidia menidia | reverse complement strand
TGTAATGAACGTGCTTAGGACCCAAAAGCAGCCAGAGACGTACGGTCAGTTTAACACGGTTTATTATCAGACAGGGGCTAGGCAGAGGCGTGGTCAGAACAGTCCAGGTTCGGTAACGGGTGGTCCAGACAGCGAAGATAATCCAAAACGTGGTCAGGGGCCGGTCCAGGGTCAAAGCCAGGGGAGCAATCCAGGGGAGCAGGCGGGAGGACGTAGTCAGGCAGGCGAGGTCGGAACAAGGGGAGGCAGGCAGGATCCAGAGACTGACAGAGCAGATCTCAGGCAGGCGGACTAAACAGACAGGGAGTAGGCAAGCTCGGGAGTCGGAGTCAGACGGGTCGTAAACAGGCAGACAGAATCAGGATATAATGCTGGAAGTACTCACACGAGGCTCGATACGTTCTGGCATTGGATTCAGACAGACACTGTGATTATATGGAGGTGGGAACAGGTGAAGGTGATGAGCGCTGATTGCAGGGTGAGTAGCTGGGCAGGTGTGCAGGTGGGGTGGGGCCAGCTCCAGAGCCGGGAACATAACAAAGAGTTCATGTGTTTGTGTTTAATTGCATACTTTTGTGTTTTCTAAAGCTCTTTTCAGTCTGGAGTTGGAGGTGCTGTTTGAGTCGTCTGTGAAAGCTTTCACATATAACATGAATTCTCAGTCAGATTAAAAGATTTCCCCTGCTGACCCTACCTCTGCCCGCTCTCTGTGAACCCATGGTACTTAACAAGTTGTATTTCAATACATAGCTGGCCTCTCTAAATCTCATCCTGCATTGGGAGACCTAAAGAGTTCAACATGCATTTGAATGGAAAATTGCTGACTATCAAAGAAGGCCCTTTTTTTTTATATCCTGCCGCAGAAAGTTTCACTAACAGTGGCCCAACTCTATTAATGAGGCACACTTGCGTGCTTAAAAGTGTGTCTCTCAGGATTAGAATATATGACCCATTCATCAAAAGCCTGTCTTCTTCTAACCATCCACAGATGGAGTGACAAAACAAGATATAATCAGGTCCATGTTTGCTGCCTCACTGCATCTGAATCTCTGTTTTAACAGTCAGATTTCAGTTTTATTTATTCATATTTTTCTTGTTTGTTTTTGTCTTTTGGTACTAGAGCACAGAAAACTCAAAAGGACAAATATTATGGAGTAATCCATCCCCATTTTGGCTTAATTCTTCATATATATAGTATACAGAAACACCAATATTTATATTTTAAAACTAACAAAAGACGTTGTTCTCTGTATTGTAAGAGATGGATGGATTGGTGGATGAACTACTTTGTCAGTTTAAGTTAGTTTGTGTGTATCATTCTGTTTACGGACAATTTTTACAGATTGTTTTTCAAATGTCTCAGTATACATAGCTTTTACTGGAAACTCCCGATCTTCGTTTTCAATGTGAAAAGGAAGAGAGGGGGCTCCTATGAAAACACTCAAAGAGCCCCACTGCTGACAAATCGAAGACTCAGCCCTTCATTGTTATGATGCTTGGGATAAAGGAATGATGTATCAAATGTTTGCATGCGTCTTTTGATTAGGCTCCGCTGTAACAAGGCTCAGATGTGCCAGAGGAATGGGGCCCATTTATAAGAACTATAAACCTGTTTTTTTTTTAAACCATGGCATCCTAGGCTTGCTCAGCAATTCAAGGAAGCTAATGTCTTGGTAATTTGTCACAGTGGTAACTTCCCCCGGTGGACAGTGCCTACTTGTTAACTGTAAGAGCCACAGAGGGATACCACAAATCTCCTACATCCCGTAAGCCACGTTAAAGGTGGAGTGTGTTTTTTTAGGGCTGGAGTCAAACGCACCACTTCTCAGTTAATCCAACCCAACAGTACACAAAGCAAGACAAGGAGGTGAAGATCAGGTGATGAACGTGCAAAACATGTGAAACCATTAAGGAAGAGGCCAAAAAAGAACAACTCCTGGAGTCATCCAAAAGATGAAAATGGACAGAGCTGTTCCTCAAAAAACTGCCTTCAGATTTAATCTTATTTCATGTGTTGGTTTGCTGAATCGCTTTTATTTTCAGCCCAAGTCAGAACACAAACCTTAGATCTTTCACTTGAACTGTTTTCATTAATTTTTTTCTTAAATGCAAGTTCAAGTTGAGCAATGTGAAAGAGTACTAAATCACGCAAAAATGCAAGAAACAGCAAGGCGATTCAGAATTTTATAGTCGAAGGTGATAAATTCGCCCACATTGACTCCATCAGTGCCCATCAGTCTTTGCTGCTTGTTGTGTATTTGTCCCCCCCTTTCTCTCCACACACACATCACTGCAAATTGCCATCAAATTTCTACAGAAATGGCATAAGTTTTGAATAGAAAAAAAAGTAAACTGGCTGTGTCAAGTTTCACATCAACCCTTTGAATGCATTCAGTCCCGATTCCATCTGCTTATCTTCTGTTGCCTGTTGTGTAACAACTTGTTTGTGGTTCACGGGATGAGAACTGTGATGATGGAAACAACAACCGCAATTAGATCTGATTGTGATTTTAGAGATGGACATCACATAGCTGTCAGTCCAGTTAAAAGACAAGGGTTTGTGTCCTCCCTGAAAATGTGAGAAACAATTGGCAACAGCGTAATCCTTCATACCCCACCGAGGTGGACTCCAGAGACAAGCATGGCCTGTTTGTGTGACTCCTGGCTCGGGGGTTGTAACTATATTCGGCTTTCATATAACACAAATTGGAAAGCTGTGAAGTCAAAGAATTTCTGTGGTATCCAGCCAGTTAGTGAATATGACATAGCATTAACATTGCGCACAAAGGCTCTTCACACAAAAACACTCGAGGTCGGACAGGCTTTCTTTGTGTTGCCATGGAAATTTCCACTACCAGCCAGGAGCGAGACTTATGGCAGGTACATGGAATGGGGGGAGTGGATATGATCCCCCCCCCCCCCCCCCCTTCTAGCTGAGTCAGATTCCAAATGAAATACAGCTGTTTTACAGACATGGCACTCGACCGGCACCCTGCATTTTTATTCCAGTCCTCTGCCTGTCTTTACTTTTATAGCAACAATGCATGTAAGTCTGTCCCATTCCAGTAAAATTGTTATAAAATGCCTTTTCTTGGCATAGAGCAAACACTTTTTTAGTTTTTTTTCTTTGCAAGGCAACACATCAAACACTTTCCCCTCATAGTCAGAATCACTCTGTTGCTGGGACCAAGTTACAGATGTTTATTGTTGACACTAAAATAATAAAGTCCTTATTAATCTTTCACTGTCCAGATTTTATATCTATATCTATATATTTATATTAATATGTGTACAGCAACTCAACTATAAGTGCTTCACACAGTTTTTTTCAAAATGTTTAGGTTAGAGTTAGACTGACTTAAGACTGACAGTCTTTCTTTAATCTTTCTTCCTTAAAACTCCTCATACCTTATCTACATTTTGGAGTTTGAAGTTTCTGTTCATTGTGCAACATTGAGAAGTTCTCACAACTGTGAACAAGACAGAAATAAAAAATAAGCTGCTTTGTGATTAAGTGCAAAAATCTTCCAAACATTTCGTAACAACCTGAATAGAAAACAATCCACAAAGATTTCCTGGAACTATTAGTTCTTATTCAAATTTCTTTCTGGACGTGTACATTTAATGTCATTGAGCACTTCAGTTTCCTTGGAAGTGTGAACTCTTCGTCATGACAGTATGTACTAAATAGGAATTAGAATAGCTGTTTAAGTAAAACCTTTTTGGGTGAAAATAGAAAATGCGTTGGCAATGTGCAGCAGGAAAAAGTTACAGCTCTGGAAGGAATCACCGGCAGCAATGCCCAGACTGAGCTCCTTTTGCACATTCAGTGGAAGCTTTACTCTGGTAAAAACAAAGCAATCAGGTTTGTGAACTATTTCTGCAGAATATAAAAGGTGTGAAACCACATTACCGGCAAGGCGAACATGTCAAAATGTAAGACATAGTTATGTTTCATCATAAAAATCTATACATAATCCAAATTATTTTTACAGTATGGTGGAGTACTTTAAATTTTGCTGACCCTGCTCACATGAAAAAATGTGACCCTCCCCATATGAGACTGTTGGTCAACATCGGGACAGCAGTGGCCTTCATATCTATGTCTAGATCCATCGACTGGACTCTTTGAGGTGGTTAGACTTGATGTTTGCACAGATGTTTGGGTCCACAGCTGAGAGGCCAACCCCTGGTACTTCTCTGGTGGTCCCGACAGGCCCACCCCTTACTGGGAAGTATGGAGCCTTCTTGGGCTACATTCAGTACCATTATGGGTGATATCACTTAAAGGGACAGACCTAAGACTTTTGGACTCTTTGAGAAAGAAACCTTTTGTGAAAATGTAATTCTACAGTCGTGCTATGTTGTCCACTCTTTTTTTATTATTATGGAATGTCAAGTTTGAAAACCAGCCACAACTCTTCTTTTCTCACAGAAAAAAAATTGGTCACTTATGCAAATGACAGAAGAAATTAGTTCTTATATTTCACCAGCTGCACTCTTGCTCTGCTGTTCAGAAGCTACTTTGTCCGAACCAATGAAGACAAGCCAACATCCTTCCCAGTGTTTGACATTATCTCACTTTTGCTGATTATTTTCAAGACGTATCGGTGAACATCTGTTACGCAAACGACCAAAAAGTTCACGGCTCCCTTGCTCTAGGTCAGACGGCAGTGAGGAATGGTGCTGTCGGGCCGTATGGGTAACACATGTACAATGTTTTCAGTTTCATAGTGAGTTGTCTTGCCTGTTCGAGATGCCAAATGTTTTCAGTTTTTCCTTGGCTGACAGAAGGTACAGCATGTCCCACAGTAGACAAGCTGGACTAAACTTTCACAGTTTCACAACTAAACTAATTGTACAATGAAAACAAAAAACACTCCTTTTTTTCCCCTTTCTAGTTGCGTAATGTGCAGATATAGGTTAGCACTGCTTCCCAGCATGCTGTTATGTTAATGTAACTCACTAATGTAACTCAAGCCAACTCACTGCCTACTCTAATAGACTTTTGACACAAATACTGTTGTGTGTTGCAGGTATTCAGGAGGGAACAGAGTGCACCAAGTGTAAAAACGACTGGGCTTTGCGGGCAGCCATTGCTCTCCTCTACGTGCTTTGTGCGCTGCTCACTATAGCAGTGGCTGTCCTTGGATACAAAGGTAAGTCAAAACAGATGTCAAAAGTTCCTTCCTGAATGATATTATTCTAAGTTGCTGTGGCAAACCTCAATGTTCACGGTTGCATACTCCAACACTGGGCTTTACAGAAACTACGCAGTTTTTCCAACAGGTTTGCCTCAGTTAGCTGAGAGCCTCTTCTTCCCACTCACTAAGTCCTGAATAACTCTGGCATTTTTTTACAGGGTGATGACTGTAGTGAGGTGTTAAATGTCTTGGGAGACCCTTAACTCATGTGTCAGGTGTTAATCCCAATTCAGTACGAAATATCATATGGAAACATCGTCATTGTCGTTAAAGCATGTTTAGCTTGTCCCGCATCTGCAAAAATCTACTATAGATTAAAATATTTATTTAATGTCTAATTGGGATACATAAAGTTTTTTCTTTATTTACATAACGCATTACCTAACATTTGGACATTCTCTTTTCTTTGTCTGCACAAAAGTGAATGACTAATAACTTTCTAAATTTCTGCTGCTCTAATTTTCTGCTTAAAAATATGTTTTTGAATCACCATCACATTGGAAACATGTGGGCTCAATTTTAAGCACTTTTTTTATTCACCTCTTCATCCCTTTCCTCAGACACAGAGTTACAGAGTCTGTGTCTCTCTGGCTTTATCTTCATCTGAGTTGTTTGATCAAGTTCAACTGGTCGTGTAACAGAGTTCAGCTGAAGATTTACTACTCGATGAGGCTTGATCAACAGAACCCATTGTTTATTCTCCAATGAGGTGATAGCATTAAGAGATGAGCTGTTGCAGTATACAGGAAAAGCATTGTGCAACACTGTCCTTGCTGCAACCCCCTTTTGCGGTTTCACCCTCGGCTGTGATTCTAAATAGAAACAGGGAAGAATTCCAGTCATCCCAGGCACTGCTGGACAAAAATGAGCTGTCTAGTTTCCCAACCTGCACATTGTGGTCCCAAATCAATCACATAAAATCTTTCAAAACATCCTTGAGGGGACACTTTGTGAAGTTTCAGCTGCTCCACAGGCAATAGAGAGCTCACCCCGCCAGCAGCGAGGGACTTTATTAAAGTTTAGTTAAGATCTAAGTTGGAATCTACCTGTCAGGATTATTAAAGCATCCGGCTTTGAGTCTGTGTCAGTTAGGAGTTCATGTGATTTTGAGGGTTTGTCTCTAATATCTACCAGATGACCATAAAGCGACGCCCCCCGCTTAACGACCTCCAGTGGATTTTATGACCTGGTTGCAATTTGTTGTCTCATGAACCGCAGGTTGACTCACAAATGACTGCAAGTGTCCAAACAGTTTGGGGTTGCAGGAACCCAGTGCATGCCAGGTTCTTTGATTCTCTCCACTGCACGTACTGTTTGTACTCAAACAACCCATCATTTTGAGCTGTGTTTGTGTGACCTGCTGTGTCACTAAACTCAAGAAGTCTGACTCCTGAATATTTGCTCATAACCTGTCCCAATAGGCAGCCAGTAAGCCTCACTTGAATATGGACATTTAAAAGAGTTTGGTGAGGATGGATATATAGAGAAAAACATGAGTGTAAAGAAGGAAAGACAGGATATATATGTATTTATGTTCATCATATATATTTAATTCTCACATTTATTTGTGTGTCTGCATTGAAAATAGATGCAGAAAGACAAACTTTTTCTTTAGAAATATAAGAAAAAGGGGAGAGTCCAGCTGCACAATCCAACTCTCGGCGGTTGACCAACAGCACTTAGAAACCGGGCCTTTGTGTTTTGCTTGTCTAAAGTGTGCGTTCTTATTCCATGGTAGTGTTACTCTTGGAATGATAACAGTGAGAGCCTAGGATGTTTTTCACCAGAGTTTTTGAACGGCCACCAGCTGACAGAAAAATAAACTGTGGAAGAGAGGAGATGGGCTGTCGTTGCAGCTGGAAAGAGAGACAAAGCAAGAACCAGAGTTGAGACGGCCTGGTTTGACATTTGATTTGTTTTTCAGATCGTTGTCACTCTTGAAGTGGAACTTCTGAATGCGGTCTGAACATTCACATCTGTATGAGTTAACAGATGTTCCGTTGCCCGGTTGCAAAATTTCAGGAAACCATTCAGCATCATGAGCTCAGACTCCTCTTTTACTCTCCGGTTGTTTACTATAGAAGAATGAACACAACAGCGCCCTCTGCTGGTCTGGCTACATCCTCCTAAGCAGGAACATCTGTCCTCTTTGAAAGTAACCCAAGACCTCTTTAGACAACCTCCTGCGCTTTCTCTGTCAGTCCTGTGTAAAGTTCCCTCATCTGAAATGTAGAACGGAAATGCTGACATTCTTTATTATTCAAGTTTAAATTTATTCTCCCATTTTCTCTTTTACTAGTGGTCCAGAGGATGGACCATGTCACAGAGGGTATGCAGAACTATGGAGGCAAGATCAATGCTGTGGAGACTGATTTAAAGAAACTCGGTGAGTCCGTGCCACGAGATTATATTACAAAGATAAATAGTTAGATTTTTTTAAATTAAACACAGTATTAAAAATGTATTCTCACATGTTTTTTCACATTTGACTAATATCCTGTATAGTATACCATATTCAATATGTTTTTCCTCTTTTTTTGTGGACCAATTCTTCAGATGGTCAGTCAGGAGAAAAGTCAATGAATTCCACAAGTGAAATTAAGACTTTTAAGTCAGATCTGGAGACGTTGCAAAGTCAACTGAAAGACATTTCTGTCAGGACAACCAGCAACAGCGACATGTTGCAAGAGCTCCTGATCACAGGAGATGATATGCAAAATGGCCACGTGTCCCTGCAGAGTATTCTGGAGGGCAACGCAGCCACTCTGCGGGGGGTCAACCAGACACTGGCCTCCTACAGTGGAATGATTGACAACCTCCAGACAGACACCGCACGGCTCCAGTCTGAGATACAGGGACAGGTCAATGTGCAGAGCCAGACCCAGGTTAGTGTCAGCTCGCTCAATATGACCCAAGCCCAGCAGCGCAACCTGCTCAGCACTCTGCAGAAGACAGTTGAAGATGCAGGCCAGGCAGTCCAGAAGTTGAAGAATGACTATCAGGTCCTGCAGCAGACTGCCAGGCAGACGCGTTCTGACACGGAGTGGCTGAAAGAAAAGGTCCAGAATCTTCAGGTCCTGGCGGCCAACAACTCCGCTCTGGCAAGGTCCAACGGAGATGCTCTGGATGACTTGGGAGCTCAGCTCAGCTCTTTGGCCAGCCAAATACAAAACACCTCCGCCCTCTCTGAAACCCATGACCAGAACTTGCGTGAGCTGATGGACCACCAGAGAGACCATGATAACGCCACTTCGTCAAAGTTTGACACAATCGAAGCACGATTGGACAGGCATGAGAATGAGATGGACCGCGTCACGGGAAACGTCAGCTTTACCGCGCAGATTCTGGGTGTCATCAACACGGACCTGAACTCCATGAGGTCCTGCGCGGAGACGGTGATGAGACACACGGACCTGTTAGCGGGACTGAACAGCAGTGTGGAAGAGGCCCGGGCAGACGGCGAGGATCTGCGCACACAGCAGGATGAGCTGGCCACCAAGTTGGACAGAGAGGTCAACAACCTGTCTGTTGTGATGGAGGAGATGAAGCTGGTGGACAGCAAGCACTCCCAGCTCATCACCAACTTCACCATCCTGCAGGGTAAGGAGAGCAACATGGCTCTTATGCCGAACATGATCTAGATAGAGGCGTGATCTATTTTCTGGTTTAATCCTGCTCTGTCATTCTGCCACACTCAGTTCATTCTTTGGCTCTTTTGATGGTTCAGGTCCACCGGGTCCAAAAGGCCCAAGGGGTGATAAAGGTCCCCAGGGACAAATGGGTCAGCCAGGGCAAAAGGGTGATAAAGGAGACCGAGGCGTGCCTGGATCAGTGGGACCTAAAGGAGAGAAAGGTGCTGCTGGACCACCAGGTGCTGCTGGTCCAAAAGGTCCAGTGGGGGCTCGGGGGTTTCAAGGAGCTAAAGGATCTAGAGGGCCTGGAGGTCGAGCTGGAAATTCCGGTGAGAAAGGTGAGCCCGGAGCTTCTGGGCTACCCGGTAGGGATGGACAACCTGGATTACCAGGGCCACAAGGGCCACAGGGGCCGAGAGGGACAGCTGGACCTGCAGGCACAGATGGGCCACGCGGGCCTGTTGGACCCATTGGCCCTCCTGGACCTCCAGGCCTCCCAGGGCTACCTGCAACTCCGGTACATGTAAAGCAACCAGTACCAACGCTAGCTTCGGAACCTGTGAAGGAAGCAGACGGTTCCATCTCCCGGCAGGTCCAGCCCCCACCTGTGCCCCCCTCCCAAACTCCAGGTGAGTCCGTCGATTACATAGGGACTTGAGTTGAAGTTTATTTCCAAATGCTGAAACCCTTTCGCAAGTCATTCTGCATCTCTAAATATTTTAATGCGAAATTCTTGTATTCAAATTTTCCAGGCTGTCCACCTGACTTCAGGAAGTTTGGAAACAGCTGCTACTATTTCTCCTCTGGCACTCTCAGACTCAACTTTAAGGAGGCAAACATGTTTTGTGCCAACATATCATCTCATATGCTGATCATTAATGACAATGAGGAGCAGGTAGATATTAGTTTAAACTTCAGCTGTTAGAATCAGACATTAATCTGTAAATGGTTGAGTAAAATATCTGTTTCTCATCACCACACAGACATTTATAAGAAATGCAGTAGCAGGGAAAGGCTATTTCTGGCTGGGACTTACTGACCTAGAGGAAGAAAATGTCTGGAAGTGGGTGGATGGCTCTATACCAGTTTTCACGTGAGTTATGAATGGACTTCATTGATGTGGGCCTACCTATGGTTCCTTTATTTGAATTCAACAAGCTTGAATGGGTGTTTAAAATTGTCCTTTCGGTTCATTTTAGGAAGTGGAAACCTGGCCAGCCAGATAATTGGACTCATGGCCATGAAGACGGCGAGGATTGTGCTGGCCTTATCCATAATGCCAACTGGAATGATTTCTACTGCACTGATCGCATTGGTTTCATCTGTGAACGCTCCTCTGACTGTTAGTACCTCCTTAGTATAAAAAACTTTAGAATTTTTAAATATCTTACTTGTATCTTACTTTAATAGATCATAGTTATTTGTGAAAACAATATAGTTATTTCTTTATGAGTAAGACCTAAAATATCAGGCAATTTCAACTCAAGTCTCAATTAAAGAGAAAATAAACCAGATTTAATTGATAACACTAAATATATTTTCCCAGTTATATTTAGGATGGAAATGTGTTACTGTATCTGTAGGAATATTAACTGCTTTGTCCACAAAAGTTAATGGTATTCTTCTTCTGCTTTCTCACAGTAAAAGTTCCAGTTTTATAGCATGTGTCTGCGGTGGTGTGAGCGACCTTTTTGAAAAGGAGGGTGAAGATGGACCAAACTTAGAGTCAAACAAGGGCTCTTGGTGTCTGAGGGACTCTGAAGCCAGCCCAGTCAGGCATTATTGACTCTTGGACTGATCTTTGCCTTTAGAGGCACTTTGCAGGATAATATGTGGCCAAAGACAGGGCAAGCACAAACTCATCCCACCACTGTGCCGATTTAGATATGGTACACAAGTAACAGAAGATTGTAGTCGTGTATTTTGGCTGTTTTTGTACATGTGTATGTGTAAATAGTATTTCACAGAAGACTTGTTTTTTGGATGTCATATTGATGAATTAAATCAGCTTTTGTATCTGAATAATTTTCTACATGTGTGGGAAAACACTAACAAAAGAAAAAACAGTATTATTTAGTTAATCATGTGGAACTAGTTTGTATTCTGTGAAATACTTAACAGTTTCAGTGCTGTAATTAGTAATTAGATATGAGCTCCACAAAGAGGCCAAGGATTAACTCGCCATCGGCAAAATGGCTGCATGCATTTTTGAATGCAGAAAAAAAAGCTAGTGTAAGTTTCAACTTATCTTAAGCTCTGTGTGAGTAGTGCTGCTGTGTTATGAGAGACAGTATATCTTATGCATAAACCTGCCAGTATGAGTCTGATACATAGTACTGATAAATGATATGTAAATGTTTGTTTTTAACCAGTATAAGAAGATTTGGTCCATGTACTGAACACAGTGTGTGTAATATGTTATGTGTTTATGTTATACCTAATTAGTCATTATCGTCTCATAATAGACTTTTACAATGTCACGTACTGGGTAAGAAGTGAGTGGCAGTTTGCAACCTGTCTCAACGTTGATTGTGCCTTCATTAACCCACAAAGCTCCTATGAATCAGGTCAGGCCCTTATAATAATAAAATGTGGAGAAAAAAAACATGTGTGTGTACTGTTTGCCCTGAAAAACAAATGATCAGTGGAAACTTGTGGTTGAAACATGTACTCAGTCTTTTGGCAATCTGTTTCTCTACGTTTACAGATTTGAAAAAAATTACATATGTGTTCCTAAACAAAACAAGAGGACAAAAAACATGCTGGCTCCACGACCCCACAACTTGAAGACACAAATCCAGATGTGTTCATAATACATAATAAAAATGTTCATAGACAATAAATGATTTGTACCAAGTTACTGACTAAAACATGTCCAACACATGAGTATTTTTTTTAATTAATTATGTAACTATTTTCCAGCAATGAAACGGTACTGTAATAAGTAGTCACGTGACCACCGTCACCTGACGATGACATGATATATTTTTTTCACGCCAAATCAAATTGGTAGCTTATGATTCATCCTCTCCGTTCTGCGGCCCAAGGCAGACACACTGCGAACTGTTTGGATTTACGTTTCAGCTTCCCTCGACGGTAGAGCTGTTTTCCACTTAGGACCGTCTGCTGCCATTACCCAGCATGCTCCGCTTGTTGCCGTCTGCTGGAAAGGAGTGACTGTGTAGAAAAGAATCTGCTAGCCAAATCTGACTTCCATCAACTAGCCGTTACTATGCGTTTTTATGGTTTGAAATAAGGACAAGTGGGAAAGAAAATATCTGGGGAAGGCGAACACTGTTGTTGTCAACACACCAGCGATGCCTCTCTTCACGACAAACCCCTTTGACCAAGATGTGGGTGAGTAATCAGAACTGTGGGCTATTTGTAGCAGGCTAGTACACATAGCTGTGATCACACAGCCTTGTTTGTGTCCCCTTTAGCATTTGATGTAGCTTGGCATGGTTATGTTTATGATTATATGTTAAGCTAAGACCGAATATAACCATTGCAAAGTCTTAATGTACGCGTTTGATATCTGTCTTGTGGTCGCATTAGCTTAGAACAGACGTTAAACACAAATGCTGTCAGTAGCTAACTGCAATAGCTGAGCTTTCTGCCCCATCATTAGCGTTACCTTTCTGTATTCTCCCCCGTGATGACAAACGCATTTAATGAGCCTGACAGCTTCCAATTTGAGTGGAAGTGAAAGAGGATGCGGTGTAGTGGTGAAACCACAAAGTCGCGCACTGTTTCCTGTGCTTTCTTTGTTCAGAGTGTAGTGGCAGACCACTCTATTAGCATATACAGTGTCAGGGAGCGGACAAAGTACACAAACACATCACTGCACGGCAACATACAAAGATCATTTACTGCCCTTAAACCCTGTTGTTAATGCTGAGCCGGCGTGGCATGGGATGAGTGGGTTAACAAGCTATTTATCCTGCTTTAAGTGAGCATTTACAGATGGTCAATATATTTACTCCAGAAAGAATTCTTAATATATTTTTGTCCTTAAGTTTTTTTAGTTGTCTGAATAAGCTGACATTCATGTAAACACACTGATGATGTGGCAGCATTGAGTTAAATATCCTTTTTCACCGGTGGATTAGGAGCCAACTGATTCAATCACAGAAATTGTATGTGGCCATAATTATGATAATCACAAATACATCTGTTAGTGTAATGTTTTTTAACTTGTTACGGGGAAACAAACAGAATTGCAGCCAAAACAGCTCTGCTCTATTGGGGGATGCTCGGAGGTGTTCAAACCAGTCCCGTTATTCCTGTGAATAGCATTGTTGGCATCCCAGGATTGTGCCTGTTTCAGGAATATCCCCCATATCCTCAGTCAGGTTAAAATTTCAGTTAATTTCAATTAAATTAAAACATCAGGAATCAGGATATCAGGAATGTTATGTCAAGAGACCAAATCGATATAATAAGGCTATTATTTATGCAGATCTAATGATGTTGCTGATTAGATTTTGTAATATTAACTATACAAAGCGCCCATGTCAAGCATTTTTTCACATTAAACCAAATTATCATCTATTTCCATCTCACCATCAATTTAATTTTTTTTGGGCATCACTTTTTAGACTAGATGGAGTAATATTTAGACAAGATACAGTTGAAATAAAAATGATTTAAAAAACAAAATTAGAATGATATCGTTAGGCAGAAGAGGTTTCCTGAAATCATGGTAGCGTTGACATAAACAGGAAAATTGAAATCCTAAACACCATTGAATGAAAATCTATGATGGGTATTTTTTAACTTCTGGATTAAAGACGTGTCTGTATCTCTTCTGTGTACCCTCATTTGCCTTTGCACATAGTATACCTGTTGTCTACACATGCAGGTTAGAGGCAGAGGCATTTGTTTGTATCCAAATAAGACCACAAAAAGCGGATTCACATGCAAACAGCTTGCAACCACTGCCTGTGGGATTTCTGCTCATGTTGCTTGTGTTTCTTCCTGACAGAGAAAGCAACCAGTGAGATGAACACAGCTGAGGACTGGGGCCTCATTCTGGACATATGTGATAAAATAGGGCAGTCACGCACTGGGTAATTTTCTTTTTAACTGCCTTACATTTTAAGCCACACACAAACATAGTGGGATACTTACTAAAAGTATAAATGATTTTCCACGTTTTCTTTTCTCCCCAAATTTCTCCATGTTTATACCACATACACAACATATGATTATATATACATTCAAAACCCACTGTTTTTAAGGACTTCTGAGAGAAAAAAAAGAGTTTGATAATCATCTAGCTTTGATTTCTTATGTTCTGTCACAGGCCTAAAGAATGTCTGCGCTCTATAATGAGAAGAGTAAACCACAAAGATCCCCATGTAGCCATGCAGGCACTGACTGTAAGTAGACTTCAAACACACAGCAATGTTTTTTTTCTAGAGTTTGGTCTGTAAATATAATTATATAACCGAATAGACAGTGTTTTTGTTTAAAGCTGTTAACCAGTTCGAGAGATAGTAAAACATCAGACCCATCAAACTATTAAACACAAGAACTCTTCTCTCTTATTTAATCGTAAATTCATTTAGCTGCTGTGAAACCCACCCATGCTGCAGTCAGTCTTCTGTCTGGAAATAGAATAGATTTTATCACAAAACTAGTAACAGACAAGCCCTGCGACATAAATAGGATATACATTTAAATGGCAAGCCCTTTCAGGAACTCTAAATGTTGAGTTATAGACTAGTAATAAACATCTAAGCTAACAACTCGACATTGTCTTAAAAATGACCGACAAGCTCTGGAGCATCATCATAAAGTGTGGAATGGCTTCATATGTAAGAAACAAAACATCATCTGTGATGTCTTGGGCGGTGGTGTCTTCCACTTGTGCAAGCTCAGAGTAATTTATTGATAATGATTCAGAGGACAGACTCAGCCAGATGAGTTCTGAAGTTTATAGCTGTCTGTTCACCTTCAGCCAGAGACAGCAGTTTTAAAAATAAATTTCCTTTAGTTTATCTCCACCTGCACCTTTTAGAGTTAACGCCAGAAAACCCATCCTTTGGTCATGTCCTGAGACTTTTCTACACTTTTTGCAATTGATTAAGCTGAAATCAAAGCAGGGAATGATCAGTCACATTTTCATGTAAGCTGCCGCTGTGAGTCATGACCTGATGTGGGCTGAAGCTGTTAAATCACAAGCTTAATGAAGAGTCTTTTCTGTTTGTCCTTGCAGCTTCTCGGTGCTTGCGTCTCAAACTGTGGGAAAATATTCCATTTAGAGGTGTGCTCCAGAGAGTTTGCAAGTGAAGTCAGTAACGTCTTAAACAAGGTGCGTGACTCTTTTTTACTGGTTTTCAAACTAATTATTTTATGGCATATTCTTGTTGACTTCTTCAGTTGTTACCTTGCTTTTTATTGTGGTCCTCCAGGGTCACCCAAAAGTGTGTGAGAAGTTGAAGGCCCTGATGGTGGAGTGGGCCGAGGACTTCCGCAACGATCCACAACTCAGTCTCATCTCAGCAATGATCAAGAATCTGCGTGAGCAGGGCGTCACTTTCCCTGCAGTGGGTTCTCAGGTAGCTTTACACGCAGCCCACCGGGTCATTTGCGTTTATTTATATTGAAGTTAAACACATTTGTGTCTATCTGCAACGCACTTAAACAATTTGATGTCAAAATACATCAGAACATTTCCCAGATTTTGAAGTTAAGTGATAAGTTTGACACATCCTTTTATCCCTCTCATTCAAACATGCGTCATGAGTGGTCTAAGGTATAATTATCTTCTCACAGGCTGCAGAGCAAGCAAAAGCGAGTCCCGCTTTAGTGGCAAAGGATCCCTCCACCTCAACAAACAAAAAAGAAGAAGAGGACTTGGCCAAAGGTGAAGCAGCTTTTAGCTAATGTCAGACAATGAGGCAGTCTTTGTGAGTGAACATGCTGCGTACAGATGTTTGTCAGTGGTTTAAAGCAATGGTAGAAATGTACTCGACACATGCAAAGAAGCTGTTGCATAGGCCATTATTTGCTTCGTAGTTGTTAAACTAAGAATGTTAGACCTTTTTAAAGGTGAAACTCATATTTGTCCCTGTGGCGTTCAGCTATTGAGCTGTCGCTGAAGGAGCAGCGTCAGCAGCCGCAGACCACCCTGTCCAGCCTTTACCCCAGCACCTCCAGCCTGCTCTCCACACACAAGTCTGATGGCAGAAAGGTCCGCGCCATCTATGACTTTGAGGCCGCAGAGGACAACGAGCTCACCTTTAAATCAGGGGAAATCATCACCATTCTGGACGACAGGTGAGGTTTTACCTCAATGGTCTAATACTTTTGAGGAGTATGGGAATTGCATTCTGAAACCTGTTGAAATTCCCATTACAGGACCTACGTATTTGCAAGTTAATAAGAATATAAATGAGTTTTTTGGGGATAATCTAACAAAAATGTAGAAACTGTATGTAAAAGTGTATACTTTTTTCTAAACTAGGATTTCTTTATTGTGCCTGTTGCTAAAATCTGTTCATATTATCTGCCTTTCTAAAAAGATCTGAAAGTTCTGCTCATATTTGTGTTGTTTGTTTATTAGTGACCCCAACTGGTGGAAAGGTGAAACATACCAGGGGATCGGGTTGTTCCCCTCCAACTTTGTCACTGCTGACCTCACTGCAGAGCCTGAGATGAGTACGTCCACACACGCATTCCCACCTCATTTATGCAACGGCTAATCCTCTAATAACCCATTTAGTCATGAACCTCGTAGCTGAAGTGGACACTTTAATGCTCATGAACAACTAGGGGAAAAAACACACAAGGCAGCTACAAAGACAGCATAGTGAAGAGAGGGGTGGCGTAAACGGGAGAAGAAACAATGGTCCTTACACAAAGCAGCATTGACAACATGGGGATGTTTTTTTTCCTGTAGAAAAGAGCATAACCCCTTGTATTTATTTATTTTATTTCTAACTCTATATGAGTGCAGTATTGTTATATGATGTGTTTTTGTGTTTCCTTAACAATTACCATGTCATTCAACTTGATTTTTCATTTTAGCTTCTTGACATGAAAAAAAAAAAAAACTTGAGGCATCTTCATTGCTCAGAATAAATGGTTGCGGGTTTTGCGTACATCCATCTGACTCCTCTGCATCGGTCATCTAGCTTTACAGATTCCTCTGATGTAATTTGCTCCTTTGTGTCTTATGGCAAATATTCCATTCAAATGTCCGCTTTTCTTATAAATCGCAGCTTTGTCGCATTCTCACGTGCAACTGGTCTGCACGTTTTAGCCCTTTAAAACATTCATACCGTACTCCTGCATTCTGTTTTTTTACCCTTAATCTGTGAAATATACTTAGCTGTGCCAGCTAGTGTCATGTGTTATTCATGCGTTGTCTTTCCGTTGTTACCAAGTTGCCCAGAAAGAAAAAACAAAGGTTGTTTTTATGTGTTATTTGAGGTTGCTCTTTTTTTAGATGGACTTGCATTTTATGCTTTAATCAGACTGTTACTGGGTATGGAATGAATGTACTTGCGTCTCTTCTGTATTTTACTGATTGTCGGTACTATTGGGTTCTTTTTTCACTCGGGCTTCTACTTGGAAATACTAGTGAAGACAGAGAAGAAGACCGTTCAGTTCAGTGAGGACATCCAAGTGGAGACCATAGAACCTGAACAGGAGCCCGTCTATATCGATGAGGTAAGCTCCCCTCTGCTTGCACTGTTTTTTCGCTCTGAGCAACTGAGATATCACTAAATGAAGAGCCCTGGTGTGATGTAACATTATTAAAGGATTGCCTGCTCTTGAAATAATTCACGCCAAAATCAAAACTATCAAGATTTTTTTAATTCTCCCAATCTTGGTTAGTGCCTCATGAAATGTACTTAACTTTTTATATTTCAGGACAAAATGGACCAGCTACTTCAGATGATTCAAAGTGCAGATCCAACTGACAACCAGTCAGACAGCGTTGAGTTACTCCAACTGGAAGGTGATTTGAACGATAGATCTTTTCATTATTTACTATTCTTACTATTATTTCTGTTGATTTATCTGACAACAATGTTTTTTTTCTTTATTAAATCAGGTGCTTGCAATCAGATGGGACCTCTCATTGATCAGAAGTTGGAGGATATAGACAGGTACACTGTTGTTGATTTGTTTGCTTGTTGTAAGTGGGGGTAATATATAGAGGTGCAGGTATTTGTTGATCATTTATAGTGGGGATTCTCACTTTTGATGTCTTGTGTCATCAGGAAACACTCTGAACTGTCAGACCTGAATGTGAAGGTGATGGAGGGTTTGTCTCTGTATGCAAAGCTGATGAATGAAGATCCCGTTTATGCCATGTATGCCAAGCTGCAGAGCCAACAGTACTATATGCAGCAGCCTGCCAGCCAGGCACAACAGGTCAGCTCACATGTGGACACGATGTATAATTCAAAGTACTTCAGAACCTAAACTCTGTACAGTGCCAGTTATTTCTGTACTGAATCATTCTCCAAGTGCTCTGATGATTAATAGAGAATATTAAAGACACCGCCTTGTATGTGGCACGTAGAAACCCAGTAATCTTGGTGTCAAACTCACCACAATTGAGTCCATGCAGGACCCATATTTCACCTGCTCATGTTTCTGACTGTAGGTCTACCCAGGCCAGCCTGCATCAGGTTCATATGCCATGAGCAGTACTGCAGTACAAGGCTACACTGTTCCTATGGAGCAGCTTCCGGCAGGAGCACCCATTCCCGTTCAACCAACTCCCGGGTGAGTTTCCATATCCCACTGTCTCAGTTTCAATGATGCGTTAAACCCAAATGCAAGCTGTCGGTGTCGGCCTTTGCCGTCCTTTTTTTAATTTCTCTTACCATCTTTGGAGTTTTAGTATTTCATTTAATGAAAAATTCAATCCAAATGCATCTGGAGGACATCTACCCACTTTCAGTGTCATGTGGCGGTTTTGCCTGTTTTTGTTTTTGTTTACCGAACTCATAACAGGATCAGTGTTCAACTCAATATGTCATGTAACAGGCATGCTTTAACTTTTGATAAGATTTATTAGGTGCATAGGAAGAATTATAAGATTGTTCTCTTCTTTTCCTGTGTGCAAATTTAAATTTCATTTTCAGTTTTCATTTTAATTATCAGAGTTTTGAAAAGCTTGTCATCACGCAATGGTGAAAAAAATCCTTTGCAGTTTCTATTAAGGGGCACAATTCATCACATTCCTGGTGCCAATATTCCTCCAAAACCCTCTCATTGATAGGAATGACGTTACTGACTATTTAAGTGCTTTAAGAAGAGACTTGTTGAAGACAATAGACAGGGAATGAATTAGGTGGGCAGAATTCCACTTAGTTGTGGATTTAATGGCAACAGCTCCATCACCGTTCGTCACATCTGATGTAGCAGTAACCAGCAGAGCTCCAGCTCCAGACCTCAGCGGCTGACCGAGCACAGAATAGTCCAGTAAATCAGAGACATATTTAGGAGCCAGGTCATTTAAAGCCTCTGAAGTGAGCAGTAAAATGTTAAAACGTTGACAGAGATTAAATAACTCGGTAACTCAAAACCAACCCAGTGGCAATTTGTGGCTTTAGGTCCTTTTAGGAATTTGGATTCTTTCCTTTACAGGCAGCGTAAGCGGTGTCCAGACTTTACAGCTCCATGGTTCTCTCTACCTTTTTATTAGGCTCAGCTTTTCCCTGAGATGCATTTTTGCCAAACAAATGTAATGAGATTATGCTGATAGCAGCATTCATTACTACAGTTGTACCAAATCTTCTTCGGGAACACTTTATACGATTGTTATTCTCCCTTTTAACAAGCTTAAACTTCCTAAATAAAAGCTGCTCCTTCCATTCATTGCAGGGATTTCGAGCTTTCTATGTTACCTGATATACCTTCCAGTGTTGTGTGCTGTGCAAAGTTTGCTTGTGACTTTCTTCTCTGCCAGTGTTGTTGGTGTGTGTCTGACGCAATTACAGACCAGTGAGTTCAGTCTGAGGGGCAGAATGCCGATGCTTTTACCGATTTATGAAAGCGGGGGATGTCCCTTGTTTGTGTTTAATTCCGAACACTGTATTCATCATGTACTTTTTTTTTTCCCTCCCTCTGCCCGCAGTGACGTCCACATGTACATGGGCCAGCCGCCGGTCTACACTGCAGCACCGGGCAGCATGGTGCCGGCAGATGTTCATTCCTACCCAAACCCAGCCAGCTCCTCGGGCCCCGCGCCGTGCACCACCCCCGCCGGCATGACGCACACGGCCAACTACTGCACCCCCTCCGGCACAAGCATACCCCCTCCCTCAGACGCCCCGCAGCCCCCCTACTCAGAGAAAGCTTTGCTATAGGGCTCTCAGAGGTCACAGCTGTCCCCGCGCAACCAGTATACACACACACACACACCAAACCTGTTCAAATAGCTCCCATCGTTTTTGTTTTGTTTAACGACATCACGTAGCATCGATTGGTGTAAACACACAAAGTAGGCTAGCACTGTCCTCTGGATCACCTGTGTTTTATCTGGCAGACATGCATTTGAATGCACAGCTGCTTCACTCCAGGTCAAAATGGGTTTGTTCGATTTTGATCTCAGGAGGTGGCAAACGTTTAGTTTCTGACTGTAGTGAATTGAAAATGTCCACGTCTTCATTGACTCCGGTGTTGAGACACAGAGCTGCTTGCGGATGCACAGATTCAGGTTTTGGTCATGGTTGAAGTCTGTCCAGGTCTGCATCTGCCTGCCACACATCCGATTCATTTTGCTGGGCTGACATGTATCCCATTCATTGTGTTCCATTCGAGAATTTTGAAGGAACACTTCATTTAAGATTATTTCATCTTTGAATAAATTTGCCCCCGAAGCTTTTTGGAAGAGCGACATGGTTTGTTACTGTGACAGTTGTCAAATCATATTCTTTAAATTGATTTAGTAATGTCAGCCTGGTTTAAAGGAGCTTTACCAAATTGGTTTGTGATGACAGTAGCTCTGGCATATTTTATATCTAATTATTATTTGATCAAGTGTGAAATACACACGGGCATTCCCTCACATCCCACTTAATTGCCATATGCTCACTAGAGCTACACACACAATACAAACTACACAGGTGTGACACAGCCTCAGGAGTGAGTGCTAATTTACCTCCGTTACCACACTAATACGATCTTACTCAACAGTTTTCCACAGCCTTCTCCTGTACCAACACCCTGCTTTGCTGTTCATGCTACAAAAAATGGTGCATTCACTTTACTTTTTTTTTATTTTTTATTGGTATTCACTAAATCAAATAGAGGACTTGAAGCTGAGCTGAAAACAGAAGGCTACTGCTATGATCTGCATCTATCGTCAACTTTTCGAAGTACTGAAAACTGAAGCCACTTTGTTTTTGTGGAGGGATAAGAAACCGGAGGAGCTGAAGCATGCTCATCGCCCGTGTATATACTGTACTGAAGTTGTAGTAAAGCTGCATGATGACCTCATGTGGCGGCCTGTATGTTAGCACAGCTTGGGCTGTTGGCCTCAGCCTTAAAGGAGAACCCTGCAGTCTGCATACTCCTGGTGTAAAAACCAAAGAGAACAAAATAGACAAGAAGTTAAAAAAAATCATATGCCTACAAAAACTCCCCTTTTTTAATATAACTGGCAAACCCCTTTTTATACTACAGAGTTCTCCTTTATAACCTGAGCAGTTATACAGCATTTTTTATAGAAGCAGGCATTGTTCTGTCTCCACAAGGACTGTACTAACATAGTGGTGCCAGCGACTTTGCTACAAAAGGGAGAACTCTGAAATCTAGTGACTTTAAAGCATCTCTTTAGTCAGTGTTAAAGAATAAGCAATTTTTTTTTATAGTAGTGCATTTTAATTTATGTTCAGATTATTGTTATGATATTTCAAGCATTGCCGGATGTATGTATTCAGAGAATAGAGCGGGATATGTGATGTTCTGCTAACTTAGTTGTATATTTAAATCTCTTACATGAGAACATGGACATTTCTCCCTGTGTTTGATACATGCTTATTGTACTGTAGGGTGAATTGGTAATGTAAGAACTGACTGAACCCTCAACCCATGCATTTTAATTCAGTCCTTTCTCAGAGCTGATCAAACTCTAAGAATTCTGTCTGAGCAGAGCTGAAGAGCGTTTGCTGACAGTAGGAACCTGATATTTAAACTACCAAGACCTATCAAGAGATAGATGTCACACCACAATTAGTGTGACATGTGAGGCATTCAAGTTTGGTAGGTACTTATCATCTTATGCTGTAATTCTGAGTAGTTTATTTTTGTTTATACATGCTCTGAATCTTTGGAAAAGAGTTGTTCACACCACCTGCCAGAAGCTGAAGAAATGAAAGAATAAACTTGTTGTGTATTTATTGTGAACATGAAGGAATATTGGAGGTTTTAAAAATGATGAAGATGATTTTGATGTTTGGGCAAATTCTTTTTCTTGTCTGACAAATTTGCGTCTTTTTGATTTCTCACAGATATTTCTCTGCACATTGTGTTTCAAATGCACCACTTCCTACCAAGTCTTATGCCGCCTTAACAATACAAAACGCCCCTTGACACGATCCCGGTACCCGCCTGATTCCTATTTTAAGGATTTGAGCATTAATCCAGTTGAGTCTCTTGAGGGCAAGTGATTTATTTAGCTGCATTGGCTTTAAAGCAAGACTGACAACCATAACCCAACCCTGATGTTTTTGTTTAGAATGAATATTTAAATTGTAGTGGGGACCAGGGACAAGGAACCAGTTTTTCATCCCACATCATCCAAATGGAGCATCTTGTTCCACCCGAGCGATGGACTGCAGCCCCTGCCTAACATTTCTTTTTGTACATGACTGAGATGCTGCCTGTTTAAGTTTGAAACCAATATTAATGTAAAGCTTCTGTCTAAACTCGTACCCTGCTGTTTCTATGTATTATTTTAACCATACTTATTAATTGGTATTCACAATAAAACCAGGCCAAATGTACAGAACATTATGAATGACTTTATTTTGCTTCATTTTACATGGTGGGGAGCAGCGCTCATCTGTTTTGACAATTAACAATTTTTTTCAGTATATTTTACAGGCTCCAAAGGTTAAGACACCATGATTTCCAAACAATACAAACCACAAAAAATAAAAGAACTTCATATTGAATGTCTAAATTCTAAAGTGTTAGGGTTTTTTATTTGGAAAAGGTGACATTAAAAAAGAGAAGCCATATGCAGTTCATGGCCTGGACTCGGAAGTAATTAAACCCCTTCATGAGGGGAACACATGAGAGCTAATGGGAGGCTGGAGCTTTGTGAAATAACATGCAGGTTTTAAAGGAATTTTAAATCTGAAGCTGTTTCCTGTGTGGGGGGGTGTTATGCTGTGTATTTACAATTCAAAGTGGCCTCTGCTTTGCCACTAGAGGGTGATCTGTGTGTTACTGTGAGCACAGCTTTTTTCAGAGGCACTGAGCTCCTCACCCTGCCTGTCAGAGAGGCAGAGTTTTCTAAATATGTTTCACTTTACTTGTTAACTCTAGCTTAGAAGGAAACCATGCCAAGTAAAGGTAGTAGCATTTATTCTTTTACTGGTCTGGGAATCATCAAGAGACAGACCTGATCTCATTGTGATTGCCTGTTTTCAAATCACGTGCACAGGTCAGGTTTTGTTCGATTCTCGACTTGAAGTAATGTGACTTCTTTTCTTTCTGTTCCCGTAAAAAGACCAGTGTGACCACTTCATTGCCTCAGCAATAAAATAATACAGCCTCCAGTGCAGTGTAAGCAGTGTCCGTGTGTCAGAGTCCAACAGGCCTGCTCCTTCATTTTGAGGGAGATGAGCGTTTTGAATTCCTTTGCTCCGAGTCCAGACCAGACAGCGGTGCACAGAGACCATGCTCTCGGGGAAGGTGGTTAAACTCGTCCTGTATGAGGCGCTGCAGTATGCAGCTCTCGTGGTGCCCGTCTTTGTGGTCATGGAGAGATTTGCCAGGCTGGTACGGGACGTGAGAGGATTCGACGTAACGGCCTACTGGCTGGTGGTGGCGGCCTCGCTGGCGTATGTAACCACTGCCACACTGCTGGTGTGGGCCCCGCTCAAGTTCGTGATCCTGAAGCAGCGGAGGTTCATCACAGAGATCACACAGTGGTAAGTTCACCCCGCGAGAAGACGAAAAATTAACCTCAGTGACGACTTTGACAAATTCCAACTGCACATTTCAGTCCAATGTTCAGTGTATTTGATGGATACCAAGCAGAGTAACAGAAGTGTTTGCTCAGTCAAATATACTGCACTTTTTCCATTATTTATCCAGCTAATTGTAAAGCACAGCGAGATAGTTACCTATTCTATTAATCATTTTTGAAAGTTTAGAAACGTAGTCATACATAGGTAAGACATTATGTCTTACTCATTATGTCTGGCTCAGAAATGAAGAACTGACTGTGCACAAGGCTTGAATTTTTGCCGTTTTTTTAAATGAAAGTTTTTCACAGCTGACAAAATTTTGTATCATTGTGTGACATAATACGTAAATGAGTTGGAAAAGATTCTATTTGTGTTTGTGAACGATTATTTCAAAATTGTCTCTGAAAGCTCAATCACTGCTTGTGAAAGGCAGGATACGACGGAGAAAGAGCTCAGTGCAAAATGAGCAGTTGCCATTCAGATCTGATCCCCCTTTTGTATTTTCCAGGAGACCAACAGCATTGGCGTACATTATCCTGTGCACTTTGCCGTGTTTTGCCATTCTAATAGCCAGCTCCAAGGTAAAGCCATCAAGTCTTCTTGAATATGTTTTGGTCCTGTAGGTGATTTGTTCTGTCATGCTCCAAAGAGGTCCTTCAGTGGGACTGTATTTGTTATGAACGGCTCTTTTTTTCTTTTTACTTTTTTTTTGGTGTGTGAGAGAAAGTGTTGAGGCGCTGTAATAATTTACTGAATGACGTTCGACACGGCACGTTGCACCACAGAGAGAGAAAAACAACACTGTCAGTGGCTTTCTGCAGTCTCTCCAGGTTCAGGGTGCTCCAGGAGCTGCACAGATCTTTTAAGCACTAATGAAAGCACTCCAGTGCAGGAAGGAGTCCCCATATGTAAAAGCACAATCCCCCGATGTATTTTAATGCTTGGCATTATGAGACTGTCATGATGGTGCCTTAATCTGCATTTAATTGTTACAACAAAACTATGGAGCTTATTCCAATCAGCTAAAACTCAGTGATGATTACTGAACGAGGAAAAATAAGATTTGAATTTTTTTTACTCTCCACTTTAAAAAAAGGATAAGCTACCAGCTATTAGACCAGAGACAGCTAACATTGGAAGCCCTGTTTAAATCAGCAAGTCACTGTTCCGACAGATGAAATTAGAATAACGTTACGTTGTGTAGAAGAGTCCTAAATATATTGTATGATTCAGTGAAGCAGTTGAGTTAAAGTGCAAAGTGACCATCGAGTCCCTTCACAGAGATGAACTTTGACGGCTTTATAATTAAAAGAATGCAGGAACAAGGCAGTCACGAGACTCGGACGTCTGACCAAGGTACTCAGTAACCAACAGTGAAAAGAACAGATTGGCCATTAACCCAAACATCCACCTCTCTTACAAAAAGAAAAAAGCCAGACTTCCATGTTTTCCCTTCTTTTCAGTCCTTCTTTATTTAAACAACAACATAAAGCGGGGTTATCCACACACTGCAAAAACTCACAACATATCTCCATATCTAATAATTCCCATTTTAGCCGTAGTCAGCTGCATCTCTGTAATGATGGGGCAGTAAAATTTAATTGACTCATAAAACTTGGAATGCAAGAACTCCAGCGAAAAAGAATCCCAATGAAGAGTTTCGGTTTTTGCTTCCTCCCGCCTCATTCCTGCCTCATTTGTCAGATGAATTTGCTTTACTAATGAGTTTCACCCTTGAGCCCTCCGCTATTTTCCCTGAAGTACACCTTCCGATTCTGGCAGCATCGGCTCCAAGACTGTGATGCAGTAGGGGTTCTTACCCTCACCAAACCCTAAGTAGTGATGGATGGCTTTGCCTCCACACGGTCAAACAAAAGATAGCTCATAAGAGAGCTCATAACTGCGCTCCCATTACTGAACGGTTACGGTCAGAGTGGTGGAAGACGTTTACACGGAATTCTGCTGTTGCCGTTGAACTGTAGGTGCAGCTGGATGCTGGCAGCAGGTTCAACTATTTCACGGAGCTGCCCGTGTCCTTGGTGTTTTTTTCCCTCATCTGTGTGGACATCACAGAGCGGCTACGACCCTGCAGGCTCATAGGCAAATGTAAGGAGCAGTGTCGT
>CAJRST010007779.1:4937797-5032356 GCA_907169785.1 Menidia menidia | reverse complement strand
GCTCCAGACCCCAACGCTTCCCCCGAGCACCAGGCCGAAGCCAGCAACGGAGGCACCCCCGGCAGGTGGCAAAGCCTGGCCGACCCCCCCGGGCGCTCACCCCTCAGCCCGCGAGCACCGTCTTCTTACGTGTACTCCCCCTCCTCGCGGCCCCTGACTTATACGGGCCCCTTACGCATCCTCTGGAAGAGAGACGCCAGGTCTGAGGTGTTTGTGGAGAGTTTCTTGTTTTGGTTAGACACTGTGGAAATGATAAGAGTTGCCGGAGAGCCGTCAGTCTTCTACTCAGCCTGGGTCTTCCCAGTCTACATCTTGTCCTTCGTCTCCGCTCTCCGTGTGATCATAACCCCACACAGCCCGTTGCTGTCCGTGGCTGGAGTCGCTCTGCAGGAGTTCCCTTTCTTCGTCATTCGGGTGGCTCTGATTTCTGTGTTCGGTTTTGTAACGCCGGTGTTGTTTCCACTGAAGAACGTGCTGGCGAGCCTGGCTTTCATCTACTTCACTCTGCTGACCAAGCTGAGCATTTTCAAAAGGCAGAGCATGTTTTGAGGAGGAGTGTCGCGGTCTGTTGGCGACAGAGCCGCTTGGATTACGGATATTTGAACAGTTGGTGTTTTTGAGGAGAATGCAACACCAAAGAAACTTCAAGAGGCTTTGAATTCTGCTGGTTGAAATGTTTCATGTTTTTGTGCTCGTTTTTGAATCAAAATGTATTTATTGATGCCTGAATTTATGCTTACCTGCTTCATTTTTTATCTGTACATTTGTAAGAGATCCAGAGAGAGTGGACATTTTTGGAAGTAATGACTCTTTAACAATTTCCAGTCTTATGAATAAATACAAAAAAAAAAACTTGATGTTTAAAGCTCATTTAATACTTTTATCAGCGTATGTGTATTTATATATATGTACATATATTTAGACACATATTGTAACCACCCTTGGCACATCTTTTTAATTTCTCTCAACTTGAGTCTGCAGAAATGTTAGAGAAATAAGTTTTCTTTATGTGTTGCCTCTTCTATATTCCTACTGTGTCCTTGCGTGTCTGTATGGTGGCACAAGCACCACAGTGGTTCACAGCGGTCTCTGGGAAAATAATTCACTGTGTTGTAACCTTGTCATATATGTGTTTGGATCAGTGCAGATTGTTACAGGGACACCACAGAGAGATGCTGTAATCCTTGGTCCTCCACCAGGACTGTGAAACGGTCTTTGTTCCCATGATGGATGAGCTGTGGGCTGGGGGACAAATCATTTAAAAGAATCTGCCAAACCAACTTTTTCCAGAGAGAAAGAGAGAGAGAGAGATAGGAAATGGAAAAAATTGAAAAATGGCTCCAAACACTGCTGTATTACTGGTTAGAAATCCAATGAAACCTTGGGTGAAACATTGACAGGAAAGATTGGTTAATGTTCTTATAAATGATGTGAGAGTTGGGGCGCCAGACAGGCAGCTGTTACTCACAGCGACTGCCCAGAGCTGCCAGACTCTCATTTACTCGTATGAAAAGTAAAAGGGAACCTTTCATAATTTCCCCACAGACACGATCATCCTACTCCTCAATGATTCATACTGTAATCTGCAAGAAGGCATTAGTGCAGCTCAAGTTATTATGACTGTTCTGTAATGCAGCATGCTGGCATGACGTGGAGCACTTTTTCATTCTTTTGACAGAGACCGAAGGCTCTAAATGATCAAAGGAAAACGCAACAGCCTGCATCCATTCGTCTTTATGCAAGACTCTAAGATCCTCAATCAGCCACAAAAAAGTTCCCTGCAGAAGAGGCTTTCATTCCTTTCCTTTTTTTCAAAATCACTAAAATGAACCGTTAATGTTTGCCCATTTCTTTTTTTATTTTTTTGTTTTTGTTTACAGTTCTGGCTTTTGGGTTTAGTCGAAAAAGTCCCTTTGAAGACATTCCCACTCAAAACAGAATAAAAAGACTTTTTCCCCATCTGAATTCCTTATGGCACTGGCTGTGATCAATAGCTAGAAATGAATGGCATGTAACTGACATGTCATTTAATGCAAAAATGGAACATTTCCAGAGGATGAATGAAAGGGCATTGGCTGGTTCTCAACTCTCTTTCAGGGTTACCAAAAAGCTGTCAGTCAAAGCCCCGCGTAGAGCCTCAGGCAAAACTCATCACTGGTGCTGTGCTGCTGCCACTAAAAAAAACGGATACGACTAACTGGATATATTACAAGTGATCAGTGAAAATACCAACAGAGCGGCTACTGGGAGACAATAGAACACACTGTTGCACTACTAATGACACTTAAAATGAATATGATTATTGAAATCATATTAAATAAAAAAATTCCCAGTTTCAAAACAGACTGCATCCTTTCTGTGTGGAGTTTTTATTTTCTTCCGGTGTATTAGTGACTTCCCATAGATTCATGTGTCTTTTAAATGTCAAAGCAATAGGATTAAACTCAAGTCAATGGAAGTTGAAAACACACAGATATCATTATTATTATTATTATTGTTGTTATCATTACTCTTAAACTTTCCTTCCATACATCAAGTGTTTTTTTCTTTTTTGTTGAAGAAAAGTTATTTTTTGTCTTCTTTTATATCCCTGAATACAACCAGAACAATTTCTGATGCATCCTCAGCCCAATACAAGTGGGAGCATGACAGGAGGCAGAAAAATGGCAGACAATGAAGCAACAGCAGAGGCTCTTTGAGTAGACAATGTAGACTGAGATAATCGGGACGAGATAGGGAATTAAAGAGAGAGGAGAGACAGCAGAGAGAGAGAGAGAGATGACAAAAGAGGGGAATGAAGAGGAGAGGTGGGGGGGGGGGGGGTCGGGAAGGGTGGAGGCTTTGTAAATCGGAGAGGCTGGAGCCGCATTTAAATTCAGCCTGTGTGTCTCCTGCGCTAGCTGAATGTTACCGGCACTAGCATGGCAACAGAGGAGGGGGGGGGGAGAGCTTCAGCTGCAGCCTCCACACACACACACACACACACACTCTGACACACACACGTGTGCGCACCCAGTCACAACAGGAGTGCAAACAGTGACTCAGGTAAGCAGGAACGCCCCTGATGAGACTGGACTCTGGAGAGAGGGAAACTGCGCGTGAAGGGAGAAGGAAAGATAGTGGAGGAGGAGGAGGAGGAGGAGGAAGAGGAGGAGGAGCCACAGGGCTGGGATTTTGGAGAAGGAAGAGAAGAAGAGTCGGGCTCAACCTGAAATTCTCTGATTCCGGACTCCCGGGGTGGGCTTACTTACGGAGGAGGGATAGACAGAAAAAGGGAGCAAGGTGGATGTGGAGTGATGCTAGAGTTCTGATTGGACAAATGTGAGACCACATAGCACTGAGCGACTCAAAAAGAGGAGAAAAAGACATTTAGTTTTACCGGCGAGACTGTTCTGGGGGTTTTAAGCTGGAAGTGAGTCTGACAGAGGGGGGAAACGTGGGCACAGAAAAGGCTGAGCTGTGGTAATGGAAGGGCAAGCGCACAGAATTAGAGATGAGCCGTCTGTCCTTTTAAAAATGAGGTGAGGACACGTGCACATTAACACCAGCGGACACACGAACCTGGACCCGTGCCTGTGAGGCTGAGTCTTCGGATCCTGGCTCCCTGCGGAGTGCGCCTCGGAGATGCTGTGAGACGTCCGCCGTCGGGATCACCTGGACTCTTGGACTCTAGAGAGAAAAGCAGCCACCTGATGACCCCTCCCCCTCCGTCCCTCCAGGACAACCTGTGGACGTCGCAGGTTGGACTCTCCGTCGTCTGCTGGACCCCCGATCTCCCAGATGAGTTTGCGGTCAGGTGGACCACCTGTGCCATGAGGGACTCTGATGTGAACCGGTGCTGAGGCCACCCGTCCCGGGGGCTCTGTCGGCCTGTCCCCTCTTCTCCCCCCCAACTCGATGTCTTGATGTATTGCTGTGGGCTGGGACACTGGCGGAGAGTGCAGTCCACCTATGTAAGTGACCATCGCAGCATTCCTTGCAGCATCCGTCTTTTGATCCCATAGCAACAGTTAAGTTGTTTTGTGGCAGGGTTGGGGAGGGGGGGGGGGGTGTGGGGGGGGTGGGGTGTGGGGGGGGTGGGAGGGGTGGGGATTGGGGTGCGGGGGAGTGCAGTGGGGGTTCTGGCAGTCACACCACACTTTGACACTTGTATCCAGGCATATTTTCATCTGCAGTGTGAGCATGCTCAATAACACATGTAGCGAGACGTTCACTTATCAGATGATGGGACTTTTTAGCTGAGCTGTGAACAGGTTTTTTTCTAAAACCGTCATGAAAAAATCAATTATGGAAAACAAATGTTTACTGTTTGTATTTTAGACTTTGATAACCATGTGAAGAAACCAACCAATGAAAGCCATTTTTTTTCTCCTTTTTTTTATACTCAAGATGTCATGTCCATACGAGGGAAAGTTGAGAGGGAGGAAAGGGCAGAGACAGGTGTCGACTTTTCAAAGACACAAATGAGAAAGACCAGTCCCAATCCTTCTTTCTGCCTTCGCCGCTAATTTACCGCACACTTTTTGCGTACGTGAGCGTTCTGGTATCTTGTGTTGAGTCCCGTTGTGGCTGCTCCTGTGATGTTAAAGCTGTGCATTGTGTGATGCGGCTGACTGCAGAGGACCTTATCGTTACCACATTCCCACATGAAATTGGCTTACTGTCAGCCCCCTGAACACTCGATAGGCTGTCAGCGCAGAGCCCCGCGGATTACCAAATACTGTACTGCTGCATGTCATGCATACCCAACGGTTACAAACCGGGAAAGGAGCTTAGACAATCAGGATGGCTCAAAGAAGCAACACACCAAGAGGGACCCTATGCCCAAATTAACTGCAGTCCTTATGATATCTGTATCTCTCTCTGTCAGTCTCTCTCTCTCTTATATATCTTTATATCTCTCTTATATATATATATATTCCCATAAGCATCTATATTGCTTATGGGAATAAACAATATAGATGGTTGGATATTTGTACATACTCTGAAAAAGCAGCAGCTTCAACTGGCTGTTTTTTAATGCTTTTTTCGATAGCATTACATTTCTCAACTGTGAGCCCCCCAGTTTACTTTCTGGATAGTTTTATTTCAAATTCATGCTGTTGAAGCTGGCTGTGATAAAACGCTATAGACGGAGTGTGCGGAGGGAGTCTCTTCTGGAGGCTGAGGCTCACTATCAGAACATTAACCTGCGAGCTCCGGCCTATTACTGACCGTACAGTTCATTTAGTAAAACTGACAGAATCATTAATTACCCACTTATTCTGTGTTCCATACCTACATCAAAATATGATCCACACCGCTGGCGAGACTCACGACTGTGACGGATAAAATGTGAAAAGATGAGATCTTAGTGATGCGCGACAGTGTGTGACTACGTTTAAGAAAAGCTGGTCTGTTGTCACACTCAGGCTCATTCCAACAGACTGGAAACATGCATGTTAGGTTAACTGATGATGTGAATGTGTGTGGTTTTTTTACAACCTTTAGCCCTTATCTCTCCCCAGTGACAGCTGGGCTAGGCTCAAGGGCCCCCCTGCAACCCAAACAGGACATAGTGATAAAGCAAATGGATGGATGGTGTATAATAATACACATTTAGTATACATATATATATATATATATGTATTTACACATATATATGTATATATATATATTCTACATCTAATGTGCACCAACCTGGGCTCTGTTGCTGCTTTATGTGTGAATACTGCCTGAATACTGATCTGCAAGCAGAGTTTCTGAATGTGAAATAAACCTGCTGAGGAATCCACTAAAGCCCCTTATAGAGACTTAAGGTATAAAAGCGGTATTCTTAATCCGTCTTGTTTTGTCTCTCACTCTTGGGAAATGTACACAAATTAGTTTGAGCGTATATCTCTATTTTTGTATTGTTAATGTATTAAGTCCCAGGGATGCTGTATACTCATGTACATCATCTACATGATATAATCTTCCTTCAGTTGGGAAACGGTTTTCCGAATAGATTTGAATATCGATAACTTCAAGAATGCACAGATGGGTGTTTGTTTGGGTTTTTTGGGGATTATAGAGGTGCACATTCCAATCCCAACGCCTCAGGTGAAGTAGGAAATAGCATTGTGAGTGTTCCTCTCTGCGGAAACAAGTCGATACATACTGCAGCATGCAGCAAGTTTGAAGTCCAAAAGGCCGTGAAAAGGCGTCACAATTGATGTTTGTGCTGGGTCTGTGATCCTCATGTATCCTCATGCATTTAATCTCTGTGGTATTAATAAAAAAATCATGTTTTAACATCTTTGGGATAGAATCAAGACACATTTTGTGGCACATCTGTATTATAATCTTATAAAGCTTTTTGTAAATGTCTCCTTTTAAGAGCCACAAGCTATCTTGAATGTTACACTAGATCATCTTTATATTCACAGTAACTCCAAAAACAAAACAAAAAAACATACATATACCGGTATCTAAAAGAGCAATTTTTGTTTAGTATTTAAGGTACGAGAAGCTGTTCTTGTAAAGTGTCTGAGCACTTGGGTTTTTTCTGACCCCCCATCAAAAAGCGCACTTAAGTGTGATGCTGCTGAAAAAGATTGGCAGATTTACTTATATATTCTATGTTTGCTGTTGAAAAACAGTCATTGTTTGTCATCTTAAATGTGCAGTGCCTGAGCAGCCCAAAGACTCTGTAGAAGTGTTAAAATGCATACTATGTAGTATGTAAATACTTTTAAATCAAAGGAATTGATAACTTAAAAAATAATAATAATGGGGAACTATGTCAAATAAAGCTCAAATATCTATGAGCATTTATAATTCTCAACGCTACATCAAATCTGCATAATGGGGATGACGGAGCTCAGCATTATGAAAACAGCAACGACTAAGCGTCAAACACTCTGATGTGCTAAGCTCTCCCTCAGATCCAGACAAACAATCCAGTTCCAGGTAAGTGCATATTGAATTTGATGGCGGCTACACAGAAAAGGAATGTAAAAAACAACACAAATAGAAAAAAACCCTCATGCAATTAATCATGTAATTAAAAAAAAACATTAGTTGGATGAAACCCTTAACTAATTGGCTAATTTCACTGCATTAGTGCCACGTTGCTGATGAAAGTCGTGAGATTTTTTACTGTGAAATTGTCTGTGCGACATAGAAATTTGAGACCTTTTTCATGCTGGTTGGTCGGTTAATTTCTGCTGCTAATTTAAAAAACCTTTTTCAATGAATTTTCTTTCTGTTTTGTCTGATATATTTTCATGCTAGTGGGAGATGTTTAGCTGTGAAAAGCTTCAGAGGAGCCTGGAGGAGTTTGACAGGAAACATCTGGGATGCAAAGCAAAAACAAAACGGAGGGAAATGAGGTTTAAATATTCCACAGGCAGACATACTGCAGAGTTTGCTGACAGCAGATGTTGTGACACAACATTTTAACACTGTCTGCCCTTCTGCTAACGCTCAACTATCCAAGAAAGTGCACAGCCCCCCAGTGGAACATGAAAACAGGAAGGCAAGATGAGAAAGATGGACAAACGGAACCTGTTTTTTCCTTTATTGAATAAACGAATGAGAAGGAAGCTAAAGAAACTTGAGCATAAGTGGAAAGTATGAAATCGGCTCAGTCTAAACCTTCAAACACAACCAACCTCCTGGTGAAATTTATGGATTAATCTCCTCTGTTAAAGAATTTTTCTTTTGAATGTTCGTTCCTTTTTTTTTAAAATTGAATGAGGATTAGTTTAGCTCCATCCAGATTATGATAAAAAAAAACAAATCTGCAAGCAAGATGACATGAGCAGGAACAGAATCATTCAGCCTGCTGACTTGTTTGCTTGCCTCTCTATAATATTAAGTTATGGAGGAAAATATTGGATTCCATAGCGACCATTTTAACCTACTGTGGAGCTTTTCTTTAATCTCATGTGAGGTATCCGAAATCTGCCCTCCAATGTGCGCCGCCATATCCTCTAACAACTGCCCCAGTCCAGTAATTTGTCTGGCTTGCTCTTTCCTCTCCCTCCATGGCTTTCCCTGAGCTCTACTCTACTCTTCTTTCCTTTTTTCCATTGCTCTCCCGCCATCCTTGCTTTTCTCAATCTCTTAACACGCAAATATTAGGAGGGCAGGATTGGCCGCTTGTTGGCTCCAGCCTCCAGCATCACAGAGGAGGGGCATCGGCCAGATGTTTGGCGTCATGTCCACGCAGTTCGCGAATCCGAGGAGAGCAGACGACCACTTACAGGGAGAGAGAAGAAGAGGATGATTCAACAGGAAAACTGAGGAAACTTTCTCCAAGTTCTGTTTCTATTTCTAGCGAGCAGTCACTCTTGGAGTTTATTTTTCGCTTCTCTCTGACGCCCACTCGTCCTCCTCCTCCATCCTGAGTGAGTTTCAGAGCGTGTTTAGCCGGGTGTGATGGGCGGGCAGATGTAAATCTGGCGAGGTTTGCTGGTACGAAGGCAGACAACGGAGGATGGAGGATGCTGCTGCTGCTGCTGGAGGTGGTCCGGGATCTGTGCATGTGCGCGGACGCTGAGTTCATCAGGAGCAAGGTCCTTAGCCTCTCCATCTGCAAGCCATGTCAAAAGTGCTCAAGACCAAAAATGTCTCCTGGGTGAGTGCTGCCCTTCTGGTTGGCAGGTGGGGGGAGGGAGCGGAGAGAGAATGAGAAGAGAGAGGGCTTTCGCTGGATTATTGAGATTTCAGTTTGAGTGCTTTCATCTCTGTCAGTGTTTCGTCGGCCGTGGAACTTGTCCCCTTTGACTGTTCTAAAGAATGCCGTTAATAGACATCAACATGTGATACTGGAGCGTGGCCACGTGCTTACTCAGAACACAGCCCTGTTTTTGGATGTAGATACAGAACAAATGTTAACATGTTCTGTGATGATTCTTAACCTGAATCCACCTCAGGAATTGGAGTTACATCAATGAGTAAGAGTTCATTCATTCAGAACTTCATCATCAAAGTTTAAAGATAAGAACCAAACATATCAATTCAGTCCAGTTCTTGTCATTGATGGATCTGGGAGTGGTGTTTCTGGCCAGGATAGATGATCGGTGATGTTTCTAGCTGTGTGGAAACGGCGTGGAAAGTCAGAATCTGGAACTTTAGAATGTGCGTGTCTTCCATCTCTGGTCTGGTAACCCTGCCTTGCATGACTGGCCTCAGCACAAACACACACACACATACACAAACACACACACACAAGCAGATTTTAAGAAGCTTAGGGACAGATGTTTGTTTATGAGTGTGTGACAGCACATGTGCAAATGAACACGTGTGAGGGCGAGTGGATGAGCAGCGAAATGAAAGGCTGGAAGTACAGATGTGTGATTGTTACTTTGCTCTAAAACCCTACGAGAATATCCCCCCTGCAGTCATGGTCCAGCAACACTGCCCGTCACACCGTCACAGCCTCAGCAGCTATGAAAAAATTAGGATTAAGCAATATCAGCTTAAAAATAGCTGGATCTCTTAGGAGTATGGATCATGCAACTTTTACTTATTTTAGAACAGTAAAATAACTGCTTTAACCTTTTCCGTTTAAGTATCCAAGGGAAGTAAACTGTTCATTCTGGCAGATTAGACATTTTTTTATTTTTCACTGGGATTTTTATTCCCAGTTTTTTTTTTTATTATATTAATCGGGTATGAAATGTTTGTTCTTGAACCATTAGAATGTTTGTTCACTTTTAGGGAAAGGTTTCCAAATTCTGAGTTCCATCTGAGGAAGATGCAACACACACACATATTTTGTATCATTCCTGTTCACCGTGATGTTCTCTAATAGGGACTAAAAAAGATTCTACGAAAGGACGAAAATGAAGACATTTCTTGACAGCTGGACCACACCCCCTTGTTCAACTTTCCCATGTTGTGGTTCCCATGTGTGTTCATATGTCGGTTGTTAGTGGAACTCTGCTACTTCACTATCAAAGCTCCAAAATTGGCCACTGTTACTGTACGACAGCTGGCTCACCAACAGTGAGCTACAACACGGTATACAAGCACTTACTGCAACCTCAGTGAGCCTGAATCAGCAGGCCTCCCAGGAGGTGCCGCTTGGACTTTGAAGCCATTTTTCTACCCATGTGTGCTTTTTTTGTTGCATTGTTCTTCCCTTTGAACCAAGAGAGGCTGTGTGGTGAATTATGTGTTAGTTACACTTAACCAAGTCCAAAGCAATAGTTTGGCCAAGAATAATTTTAATACAACCTGGATTTGAAGCCGGTCCAGGTCTGGATGCTGGAAGCATCTCCAGTATTTGGTCCAGCCACCAGCTCCAGGCTTCCACACACGGTCTGTTGTCGGTCAGAATGAAGTCAAACGTGTCACTTCTCCGCCTTGACTGGTCCGAATAATGGAACAGAGCTTGTTTATCCAAAGTGAGCCAGTGCCGGACCGTGAAGGAGCCGGCCAACACTGACCCAAAATCCTGGGATGGGTTACATCTGAGCACAACACCTGTGCTACAGTTCCGGTGTGTCACCAAAGAGCATGAAACATTTGATCCTATTTTGGAATCATGTCAAAGTTATGACTTCACTTCAATGGAAGTTTATATGTTTGACAGCTTGTTATTTTTAGTTTCGTACTTTAAGTGTTAATGTAATCTTTTGTATGTCTGATACTGACATTCATATATATATGAATGTCAGTATCAGATTTTTTATTTTTTTTTTCCTGCCTTAGTTCACTTTAGTCTCCACAAACCTGTTTGATTAACCTCCCTTAGTGTATCTTTATACACAATATATTTCCTGTGCTTGGTTTATTGCCCTCTTTGGCTTTGTTTTTGGACTCTGTTCAAATGTGTACTACAACCAGTTGGTCAAATTTCCTGACCTGCAGCACTCAAGACTTGTCTGTTTGATAGTTCCCTGTTTTTACACATGATTGTCTCTTTCTGTGTGACCGCTTCTGGTTGCTCCACCATCTACAAACCATTATTCACAGAGCAGCAATGGACCTTGATTGATTTGGTCTCAGTTGCCCAGAGTGAGGTCTTAAATTACTGGCTGCTTCCAGCTGCTGTGGGTTTTCCTCTTCCTAGCTCTGTCCATCCAGCATTCTTATTTCTTTGATTATGCGTATGTCGTGAATAAGACTTTCTATTTGTGAAGAAAAACCTTTACTGAGTCCAAAGCAACTGGCTGGTCGTTTTTGGGGGTCAGAAAGTATAGAATCTCTTATTATTTAAATTGCATCTCAGCCCTGTTGTAAAATACGGTAGCCCCTTTCAACACAAATGGTGTGGCATTTTCACAGTTGTGCTCAGAGGACATGAAGTCTGTTATTATTTTGCTGTCATTTGTATTGCTGAAAGAGATTTGAAGGGTCATGGAGCAGATTATGGAAGGATTAGAGAATGTCCTGTCAGGCAAAAGCTGAGGGCCTCAATGAGTAAAGAAGACTAAAAACTACCGAAAAGAGATTCAATAACGCAAAAAGACTCAAAAGAGACTCAAAACAACTGCAGAGATGTTCATGTTTTCTGCAATGAGCGACTGACTGTTTCATATTGAGTCTAAGCAATGATTATTAGAATAGAAATGACTTTAAAACGGTTTAAAATAGACTGAAAGGGACACAATCAACGGTTCAGAGTAAAGTCGCTGACCAGCACGTATACAACATCGGCCTGTAGCTGGACTGAGCCAGCATTCAGCTGTGCCCACTGTAGATCCAGATGTGTGTATGGCCCAGAGGTCACAGAACGGTCTAGCTGACTACAACCCTACATTTTCTCTACCAATTCTCAGTTATGTAACACTCTCATCTCTGTCCCCTGCTGCCCCAGAGCTCTCTGTAGATTTCTGTAGCGCATCTTATCACCCATCTGCTGATGTCCCCGTCTGGCTGTCCAGTGACGAATGGCTCCTGCTGCATTACCTGCTGCACAGTGGCGGAAGAAAGAAACAGATCTTTTATTTTAGAGAACGCCGTAACATAAAATGCTTCTATCAAAAGCTTCACTTAAACAAGTGTCTGCAACATGATCATGAGTAACACAAGTCAAGAGTTCATATAGGCTACATGAAATATTTATTTTTTCATTTAAAATTTTTTCATAAGTGTTTTGTTAGAAAACATAGTAAGTGTTTGAAAGGTTAATCTTTTGGACACTCGGCGCAACCCCATTAAGTCATCAAATATTAATCTTCACAATAAAAATGGATATTGAATGGAGGATAGAAAAAAAGTCACATCTAGATGGTTATGTAAGGATTTGAGAGTCCAGAAGGGGCTACAGTATTTCAAGGGATATTTAAAGTCATTAAAGACACTTGTTTCATATATTCTTGGAATATCCAGCCATATGCAATGAGTGTTGATGCCGTTGATATTTGGTATTTTTAGTGGTGACATAATGACACTGATCCAACTTTGGTGAGGAAATCTCATGATTACGCTCTCGGGATGATGAATGCTAGGTTTATCTGTAGTTCTGCGCCGTAACCCGGGCGCACAGACGCATTATGTGCCGCCGGCTTTTTAATTCCACCGTTCTATTCTGGAGCCGGGCCAAAATACTCCCATATCTGGATCCACACCTCGGGAAGTTGCGAAGACGCGCAAGCACAATACTGAGCGCTGAAAACGGAACCTGGTCTACAAAAAAAAGTCGGACTTTCTTTATTTGTGCCTGACTCGCGGAGAGCTCGGACAGGTTGGACACCCTGTTGGCGTGGTTGGCACTTGAGTTGAGATTGTGCGGTGTGCGGAGCAACAGATGCCGGAGCGAGAAATAAGCCTTTAATACCCATGCGGGTCTGGAGAGGGTAACTACTTTTAACGGGCAGTGCAGTCTCCAGTGGGACTCTTAGAGGAACTCACCCTTTCTCCAGGGCTGCCCTGCGCGTCACGACTCCTCCTGAAATTTTCTCACCTTTTACGCACGAATAGGCGCTCGATCATCGGAGTTTTCTAATGCGTCTGAAAGCCTTTGCGGATTTATCCACCTGCCACCTTTGAGTAAGAGCAGTCTCATGGCATGCTTGTCCATGCTTCAGTCACTGGAACCAGCTGAACCTTCATTTTAGCTGGTTAACCTTGGAATAACGCAAGTGGGAACCTTAAACCATGCCGCCCAAGAAGAAGGTAATTTGTTAAATATTTCTTTAGTTTTTCATGTGTCTCTATGTGTGTGTGTGTGTGTGTATGAGTGTGTGTTTGAGTGGTGAACAGGAAGCGTAGGGAAACGCACCATCTGTTGCACTGGGCGCTAATCCTTGTGTGAGGCCTTTCCACATCAATGCCCTCACTGTAGCAGGACAGATAGAGATGCATATCCACATGCTTGTATCATGCCATGTGTCCAGCTGAATAACAGGCAGAGGGTTGCATAACCAATAGCATGTGAAAACCAGATGGATTAAGTTTTCTTTTTTTATTTTCTCCCACATAATGCACAGACTTGCTGTGAACTCTGTGTAATACTGAGAGGTTTTTCACCTCAGGTAATCCATGTTGTAGATTGATACTATTTTCACTTTGTGACTTTATATATATTTAATGACCACCGCCCTTAAAGTTAAAATGACTGTTTGGTATGGGAACAGAGTGCTGCTTATTTCCATTCAACACAAGCATAGAAATGGTTGTTTTGTTGTGTCATTTAAGGCCAGCCATTCAAATCTGAAACATGAACAGAGAATGAAGCAACAATGAAAAAAGGTGCACGGACACATAAAAGCCAAACAGCAGTTGTTGTATTGTGTCCTTAAAGTGTAGTCTATCCACTATGTGTCCTCGTGATACCCAACCGGCCTCTATCTACCTAAGAAGGATGTTGTGGCTCATTCAAGAAAATACCTTTCGGCACAGAAGGCTGGCTGTCGCCTGTTAGACAGAGTTGGTCCGTTTTGGGATATATGAATGATAAGAATGTGCTCAGAGAGCACTTATGGAATATTACAGTAGCAAAATGATCATGAACAAACCAAAGTTTGAAAATTGACCACTCTCAGTGAATTATTGAAAATCATAGGAAGCTACAGACATCTGTTGCCTTTTAAAAAAATGGATAGTTGAAATAGCAACGGAACAAATATCAAAGTTATGGGTATTGCATAACTTTGATCATTTTAAGGTGATTACACCTTTATTTGCAATCTTTAATTTGGTGGTGTTAGATTTGTAAAACTGTTGTTTTGGTTGTTTCTTTTGTTTTACTATGGCTCTTCATCAGCATTTGGTTCTTCTTCTTCAGTGACACCAGGCTTGTGTGATTGTCCTATTCATATATTTTTTTTAAATGTAGGGAGCACTGTTTTACTTTGCCTCTAGTCCAGTGATTCCCCAAATAGGTTTAGAACAGCAAAAACATTATATTACAGGAAATTAGAGACAGAAACTTGGCAAATGGAGGCCTCACACTCTCTGGATGACCTACTGTCTTGGATTGTGAAGTGCTCGCTCACTGCTTGTTACTCAGAATAGGAAAAGCCTCTTAGTAGTTGTTACTAGGGCATTATATACCTGCTTTACCCAGCTTGACTCCTAAACAGGAAGTTGAGTTTTAAGATTTAGAAGCTGTCCAGAAAGTACCAGAAGGTCTCTTATTAGGCCTGTTCACCCTGTCAAGTATACATAACTGCACAACTCTATTTGGCATTTTTCCTTTAACAGTTTGCCTCCATGAGTCTGTCTTAGGTTTAACATGGCCACGCAATTTTAGTTTCTTTTATGTCACCGGAGGGATATTCTATTCCGGGTCCAGTGACAGTTGTGGCTCAATTGTAAAATAAGTGAGAAATGATCATGACTGGAATGGTTGGTAAAATGATTTTCATAATCCTCCTGCTCACACCCCCCCCCCTCCTTACTCATACTCATCGTGATGAATCACAAGCAGGGCAGAGAGACTTTCTATAGATGAAATGTATCTATTACGGCAGCCTGGCAAGTGAGGAATTAAGTCATATCGATACAATTAATGCAGCGCTTGGATCTCCGTCTGACGATGGAGCCTGAGCTTAAGCGCACGCGGTCTAAGCAGCAGAGTCGGCTGTCTGTGAGGAGTTTGTATTTGTCTCTCTGTCTCTAAACCCTGGATTGACGCATGCTATCTTAATCTCCTTACTCAGAGACAATGATGACCCAGAGAGAAAAAGAAAGATCCTGATGCGCACACAGCCTTTCTCCATAATGATTTTTTTTTCCAGCTCTGCCTGTGGCGCTGCCGGTCGTTTTAAGGCTGATGCCTTGTATATCCACCTTTAGATTTACAAAGAGTTTAGAACTGCTAAGTGATTATGAAACGTTTAGGTGGTTGTAAAGTCTATTTCTTGTGTCATTACCTTAAACAAGCAGGGTAAAAATGTCAAAATGAGTCAAAGAGGAATAATAACTTATATTAACTCTAATAACTTAAATAAAAGTTTTTAATAAAAGTAAAAACAACAAAAATACAGTTCAGATGTAGCCATAATGTTAAATTGAGGTCATTTGGAGCTTCTGCACTACCTTCACTTTATAGAGACAAACTTTATTATTTTATGTTACCTTACTGATATTTCTGAAATTATTGTGTTTACTTATTGTATTCACTTTCTGATATTATACGGCATAATATGAACTATGTAGCATTTAAAGTAAATGTTTACAACCTCTGAAATGCTTAATATTTTATGTTACCTGTTACCTTAATTTATGTTAATTTAAAGAGCAAAACCAGCATGCAAACACCCAAAAAGCCACATATACTGTTACCAGCCAAAAATGAAAAGTCTGATTTTGGTTGCAGTGATCTGAAATTTAAAAAAAGAAAATCTATAGTTTCAAACATCCCTGATTATTCTGGAGTATTTTTTTTTTCTGTACCTGGAAAAAAAAAGGGTTGCTGGTCATTGAACAGCCGTTTGTGTCATTGTTCATTTGACTCAAAGTGGCATCCTCAGTAATAATGATAAAAGCTGTATTAACATACTGTATAAGATCATTTACATTTAGTGCTGTACAGATTTAATGCCTCTTTCAATCTATAATTGAAGAGCTGAATGGTTGTGATGCTGCTCTAAACTCTGCAGACAGAGACCGGTGCCAAAGCAAAGGTGGCGGTGCCAGCCCGCGCTATCTGCCCCATGGTAGCATCAGGCAGGGGGCAGGGAGCCAGTTTCCTTCAGACAGATGATGCAAAGCAGCTGAATAAAGATTGCTCGGGGAAAAGTGGAGTGGAGTGTGCGCTGCATGCGAATGAGGGCACGCGAAACAGGCTGATAATGACCAACAGTTTAGAACATAACTCATCAAAGTGAATGAACAACAGGAAATAACCAATCAGCAGATCCAACAAAGTCATAAATACAAGACGGCATCGTAAATTTCTTTAATCTTTCTCATGAAAAATTATCCTAAGTGACTTGATTTAGTGAAAATAGAGAATAGGTAATGTAACACATTTTAATGAAAAGGCATATGTCCACATTTTGAAGCAAGAAAGCAGTGTGTATTTTCTGGGGAAACATTTTGGCACGGGAGGCTACAGAAACAAAGGTTTTGCTCATCTGCAGCACAGATATATAAAGGGACTGGAGAGTAGAGGCAGGCTGTTTTTTTTTTTACCCCTGGAGGCATTCGAGCAAAAATAATTGCTGATGCTTTTTCCAATAAATTTTGGGCTAAGCTGTAACTGACTGGAAAAATTGGGGGAAAAAAGTTGGATATCTGTATCACTTGTAAGCCTTGTAAAGAACTGGGTATCCAATAGCTGAAAGAATATTAGATCTCAGGGAAGATTGGTGGACGGGCAGGAAAGAGAGAAAAAGCTGAAGTTATAAAAACTTCAGCTTCTTCAGCACCATGGATTTATCAATACTACGCCAAGCTAAGGGCAGAAAGCTGCCCTTAGCCAGTGAGAGGGCTTGAGGTGCTGCAGCACGCCACATCTGCCCTTTGTGCGCTTCGCTTTAGTATCGCGGTTTAGATTGTTAGTCCAGCCCAGTGAGTTGACCTTTATTGGCTTCTAATTTGTTGTTACGCTGCATTTGATTCACAGAGGAAGTATCGTGTTGTTGACTAAAACTTTTTTTTAGGTAACAAAACTGGGTTTGGTTGTCTTCCCTGGTGGTATTTCGCAAAACATGCTGACGTGGAGTGGAAATGATGACAAAGATGACTTAACCACTGCAAACAGTCCATAGATGTAAATGTATTTGCAACAGTAGTTCTCAGACTGGACTCTCCCCCAGTTGACTACTCTGACAAGCTGAAAAAAGAAGCACAGTTATGACGGTAACAGGACTAATGTGTAAAACTGGCTTACATTTTTTGGGTGTATTTGTTCAGTCTTTAATTAGTCTTTGAGGATGAAGTGCATCTCTAGAGCATTCAAAGGATCGAGGAGGACGATTCAGTCCTGATTTGTCGGTCTGACAATTGCACCTTATATCTCAAAAAGTAATGATTTTCACCAGTGGGAGTCATTTGTGTTCAGGTGGGGTGGGGGGGAATTTCTCTCAAATGTTGCCATGGAAACATCTCCCCATTTGTGGAGAGAGTGTGCAGCTGGAATATTATCTTTGAACACACAACCATAAACTGTTTACTATAGTACAGTAGAGGAAGAAAATGAAAAGAGGATGCCGGGCATCTCTACCACAGCGAGAAGATATTCTGCCATTAATAATCTGTTCAACTTTATAGGAGATGCATCCAGAGAGTTTTAAATTATTTAATGAAAGGAATGATATGTTTTTACCGCATCAGACAGGCTAGGATCTGGCCATTGATCGCTTTAATTGTTATGACAAAATACTCTATTTTCTAATGGAAAAAGGCCAAACCACACTATAAAGCTCAAAAGAATTGTTCTGAAAACCACCCCTCCATCTATCTTTGAGTATTTATAGGATGTGTGTTAAGAGGGTACTTGCTTCTGTGACGCATTTGTATCTGTGAGCAAAAAATAGAAATGGATTTCCTCTGCTGATTAAGGAAGTAAAGATTTAATTGGTCCAGCTCGGGAAGTCAAAACTAGTGAAGGTTAGAGAATGATGGTTAAGCCAAAAATGCTTTGTTTTGTTCATGTCAAGTGACTGAAGACCACTTCAACACCTCTCAGTATCTTTTTTTTCTTTCTCAGAAACTCTGCAGTTCACAGTCTGGCACCGTCAGGGTGATGACTAATGTCTGAATCATCACACTCCTTGTTGTTTGCTTGTGTTGACCGGTCTGCATAGTCTTCATGTAGACTTTCAAATTCTTTGTTTACTTTGTTTCATATTCACATTCCTATGTATTTTATATTGAAAATAGGAAGAAGTCCATGAAATTATTATCAAAGAGATTGATTTTGCCAGATTCTGTAAGACACAGGGGGCTTAACCTTAAGATACATCTTTTTGGATTTTAGGATTTGGTAGTGCTTTCTCATTTTAGACTAATTTATTTCAGGTTTTTAGCACATGTAAATGTTGTATAATTATTTTGTATTTGTTAAATGTTCCTATTTAAAAATTGTGTTGTGGAATGCTGCTCTCAGGAAAAATATCATCTTTGGTCTCTGTTTTTTTTTTGTTAGATAAAGCTTATAAATGATATAAAAAAATATAATATGATATCAAAGGTTCAACCAGTTAGTCTTGTTTGCACATATCTGTTTTGTGAGATGTGAACCAACTGCCATTCAAATAGACCAAATATTAAGCAGGATTTTGAATCGTAGCTCAATTCTCTCCTGGTTGTTTAACTTCCTGTTATCAGACTTTGGACTTTGGTTCTTATAGTAGGGTAAAACAGTCAGAGGAGTTGAGGTTAGTGCGCTCCACTGATACCCCAAAATAATTTGTACTATGCATTTCTTCTGAGTTGGAGCTGAGCTATGCCGGGTACAGGCATAGCTCAGTCCACAGTTCAGTTTGTCCTCTGGGGAATCGCAGGGCTCCGGGCGAGCCAGCTGGCTCCTGGTGAGTGGCTGTGCTAACTCCAATTTAGGTTCAGCGTCAGTCTCCCCAATCAGAGCCCTCTTTCCTAATGCACTCCCTTTTGGCGTGTGACGAAAGAGCTGTGTAAACGCTTTTTAGCGGGAGTAAGAGTCACCTTCAGGGAGCCCGCGAGAGAACATGGCTCTCTTTTTCACAATATCCTTGTCTCTGTGCTTCCTTTGCTCTACCTTAAAGACAAATAATCACAGTAATGGCTCGGCTCAGAGACAGAGGGAGCAGAGGAGCAGGTATTTGAAACGATGAGAGAAAGTTTCATCAAAACACTGTAAGTGAAACATTGATCAGAGGTGTTGGTGTCATCTGATGGAACCATTTAAATAACTCTATTCTGTGATCACAAAAGACCCTCAATGAAAAGAGTGTCACAAATAATTATATATAGTGTCAGATAAATTCACAGTGAGAATAACTGATGATGATTAGGCACGAAAGGAGTTTCCTGGGACATTTATATGAAACCATGCTGCACTGCAAAAGACGGTTAGAAAGTAGAAGGTTATCTAATATTCACATGATAAATTGGGATCTGTGACAGTTTTATGTTGTCCATCAAAGCAAGACCTGCATCACCTGGAGTGGCTCAGCATTGTTTAATAATTCAGCGGGGGCGTTTTGTACCGTTGGCTTGGTAACATTGGCTCGCAGGAGAGGCGGATGCTGTGCGAACAGATGTCTACACCAGGCATGGGTAAACAAAAAAAACCCATGCCTGGGCATAATTACGCCCCGAGGAGATTCACTTCCTTCTCCTCTGTGATTCTCTCCTCGTTATTTTGAATGCTCTCCACAGTTTCTTTTGTGCATACTTTGCTTTAATTGTCCCAAGTCTAATTTCTCTCCCTTGTCTTTATATGAAGGCACTTTTTTTTTTACTTAAGTTGTGGGCTCAACCTGCAAAGCACACTGGCTGTATAGAGTGCAGTTGTCCTACTTTCAATTTAAACATTTTTTCTATTCAAGAAGTATAATTCAGAGGCCTGAATACTTGAGAAGTTTAAAAAGATCTGGCACTTAAATATAAACAAAAATATTGGACATCTATACTATAGGTGTAATAACAAGTTTGTTCTTTCCCACCTATCTTGAAAGCTATTTGGCCTGGAGTCAATATTGATTTACCACTCGCTCCTTTCAATTCATCCTCATCTTTCTTGTATGGTTTGATTTGGATTTTCAAACTCCCTTGTCATTTGCCTTTTGTCTTGTATCAGAAAGGCTGCACTATTTGTTCAGGATTCAGGTAAAGTTTTCCAACAAAGTTTTTAGTTTAGATTCTATAACCTTATTACAAACCATCAGTGTTCATAAAGATAGTTTTTAAGCAAAGGGAACAGATTTTCAAAGAGGAGCTGAAACAGCTTAGTTGGCCTGCATCTATGGCAATAGAAGAAAAATTAGGATTTCTTTTTGAGTTGGGACTTATGCAAAGAAGGATCAGTTAAGCTGAGCTTGACGGATCTAATGTTTTGAGAGTTAAGTTCAGATTATTCATTTAAACGTTCTACAAAACCTGACCTGGGGTTCGAAGTTACCATCACTGCCTGCTTTTCCTGCCAGAAATGGAACTATCAGAACATTTTGTGGCAAAACTCTCAGCAGTAAAGCAGATTGTTGCTTCATTCAGCTGAACCAAATCTTTGCTGTGTTGTCCTGGCTCGGCTACAGATCGGAGCGCTCCACTCTGCCATGCTCCACTGACACCACCTGATATCTTCCTGTTGCCAGAGAGTTGTGAAGCCAGGTTACCAAAATGCTGACTCAGTGAATATTTTTGCTATTATTCAGCGTATGGACACTGTATACTCACATTTTTGACATTTTTGCCTAAATTCCAGTTTTCTAATTTGTTGCTTGTTTCAAAAGTCTGCAAACATTTTATTGTAACGATACGAACGGACTGTAAAGTAAAAAGAAAAAAGGAATGCCTGTAACAATCATAAATCATTGTAACACGAAAGCAATACATTTAAGATGAGAATAGAGAATGTTTTTTGTGAAATTGTATCCATGCACCATGAATTGGCTCACTGCACCTAGTGAGCTGATTTGTGGGGATTTAAGTGTGTATCTCGAGCACCAGATTGGTGCTGGAGGCTCGCCCTTCTTTTGGCTATGACTCAGAAGGCACTAATCCCTATGTCTTTGAGGAGAAAACCAAATGTCAAGGACACGTGTCACAAAAAAGTCAAACATCACGGGAGGGATCCTCAGCAACAAATTAGAAAAATCAAAACGTTCTGAAAAATCAAAACGTTCTTTTTTTTAATGAAGAAAAATGTCAAAGCAAATCAAGAAGAGTGTGTGAAGTCAACAGCTTAACACTATAGTTATGTCAGTGTGCCTGGAAATCTGGCTAGTTTTGTAAGGAAAATGGCCATCCATGATTAGTGTTCTAATTTATTCAAGCTGACTGAAACTTTCTCAATACTGTGATATTTGTATGATCTCGTTTTATCTGTAATGTGTATCACATATAATACTGAGTCAGACTTAGCAGAACCTGGTGTTTTAAATTGAATAAAAAATCTTATGTAATAAATAGGTGATGAGGCATAGTGTTGAGATTCATGCTCTTATTTTTGTTAGTAAAATATGTTTCAAGTGAAGCAGACAGTAAAATCTGTTTAATCCCACGCACCAGTGAAATTGCTGTTTGACTTTGGCTTAATGTAAATATATAACACCAATAAGAGCCCTGAGTCTTCTGGACCACAGCCAGGGATATAGGGTTATGCTCATTAATTTTACAAAGGAAAATGCCATCTGCTTTGCTCATAAATTAGACATGAGGACTGATTGGTAAGAGTAAGGTAAAAATATCAGTGTAAAGAAAGTTAATCTGTTTTCAAAACAAAAAATTGCAGCTAAAACACAAACAAAAATAGAAAAGGCAATACATACCAGCAACTACGAAACATTACAGAGAATGCCAATTTGCTGAATGACTGGACCAGAAGACGATGAAAAAGCTGAAAAGCGGAAAGACTGAATCGTGAGACGTGCTGAAAATGCTGGAGTGTTTAATGGGACTCCTTTGATCTATTCATTCTAATTTAGCCCAACACACAATCACTGGAGCAATCAAGGAGCAAAATGTTTACTTTGAAAATGTCATATTTAAAAAACAGATCAATATTTTACATTAAAAAGTCTGGTTATAGCTCAATACAATGGAAGCCGTTTAGATTTTGAATGATGTTTCTATCTTAAACTTTGCAGAAATAGTTAGAGAGGAAAAAGGTACATTTTTTAAAAAGAACTTGATGTCTGGATGTCTTTCCCATTCATTGAACAACTGCTAAAAATCCCAAAAAGTTCAATAATCAAACAATTTTAACAATATGAATACCAAAAGCCATAGCTGTAATGTGCAATAATAGCCTGAACTATGCCAGCAGGTTTAAAAACATTCGGCTTCAAGTCAGTCTTGAAGAAACTGCTGACAGTGATATGAAGTTTGGTGATAAGAGTTTCTTGCATTTCAGTTGAGTTTTGTGTTGAAGTAATACTGTATGGTAACTTTGTCTCCTGCAGGGAGAGCGTCAGGACTCGGATGTCGTTGAGGAAAGAAACGCTCAGGTGCAGCTGGAAAAGGCCAAGGTACCTTTGCGCCGCTGAAACATGACCTGACCCACAACAACCTGGGCAGGGATATATTTAAGAGAAGCTGTTACCAAGGACACGAGTACATCAAATACAGCAAACGAGCGTCAGGGTGTGCAGTAACATATTACTGTCAAAATGAGATATATCCCATTTTTTGTTTGTGTCATGCCTTTATTGGCATAAAATAAAGTAAAATAAATCAAATAAATAGAAGAAAAGACCTGGTTATCATTGATTCTCATATACAAATGGTGAAGCAGACTCTTTTCTGGATGCATAATGACTATGAAGGGCATCGTATGATTGCTCACAGCCGGGATCATACTTCTGCTATCCTCACCTGTTAAGCAGCTCCTGCTGATTCGTCCTGTTGAATATTGAATTAAATCCTCCTCCACAGATTTCACGCACGATCTCTGGTGCTTTGCAATTAAGGCGGAAAATATAGGCGGCTTGTCCCCCGCTGACCTCCCAGTCTCATCTCTCCAAGGTGGAGTAATTAGCGGGTTGACTGGCACTCCGCTGACATTTAACTCTGTTAGGAATACATCACCAACGGGCCTCCGGTCGGCGGGGGTGCGTGCGGCAGCGTCCCTGCTGAGAGGCCGAATAGACAGAAGGGTTTTATTCAGGGTTGTCAAACAGTTCCCATTTCTGAAAGTCACAAGGTTTTACAGCAAGTTTTGCAATGGCTGTACTGATCCAGTTGTACAAAATTTTAGCTACTAGCTCTAAACACGGTTCATAATATATTTAAACACTGCGAGGAACTTTACAGCTAGATATAGATTAAGCAGGAAGCATGTTTTTGTATTTTTAATAATGATACCCCTGTGATAACAGGACAGCCATATATTTTATGTAATTTTACTCAAACTTCCAGCATGGCAAGTAACCAGTATCGTCTTTGCTGTTATAATAATTTCTGGAGGACCACCATCACTCACAAAAGACATTTAATGCCAACAAGCCATTATATTGCCACCAAATTGAGTCGTAAAATTGATTTCGCTGTGTATTATATGTGTGTTATTACTGCTTTAGGGCTATTTTTGTGCTGGTGTCAGGAGAGTTTAACTTGACTGTATGTAATGCCTGCGTTGTGCTCCCAGTACAAGCCCGTGGCATTCGCCGTCCGCTGTAACTTCTCCTACACGCCGGCCGACGACGACAACGTCCCCGTGCCGGGCCAGGCCGTCACCTTCGAGGCTAGAGACTTCCTGCACGTCAAAGAGGTCTGAACAGCCAAAAAAAAGACACACTATTTGAAGTTTATATAAAGTAAATGTTATCACAAGAACATGGTTTGCGCGGGGCAGCTGGTGTTAGCATGAACGAGATGCTGACCAGCCATGAGGAGTTGGACCGTAGCTGTTAAATGATGTTATTAGAAAGACGTTATCACTTTTTTTTTATCATTGAGACACAAAGCACAAAAAATGTAATCAGTACTGATGATTGCAATATGGCTGCCAAATAAGGATAACACCTTTTAATTCACGCTGTTTGTCATTTCGCTGTTCGATGCCCAGAAATTTAACAACGAATGGTGGATTGGACGGCCCGTGAAAGAGGATGGTGTGGTGGGTTTCGTCCCGAGTCCGGTCAACCTGGAAACCATTCTCATCCGAAGGGAAGTCCAGGCGAGGAAAGCTGCCAAAGCTTTAGCCAAGTATGTGCAGCGCGCTGCTCGGGGCCATCCTTTTAACCCAAACATTCACATTGAAGACATACTGATTGCAGATGGAAATTTTACAGATGAGGACAAGACGAGCTGCTACAAAGCTAAAAATGATGTAGCTTTGTAACAACAGGTGTATGCGGGGGATAAAACCTCATGAGACATCACTGAGAATCCACACGCCAAGTATATGGATAAAAGCTTAAATGTCCTAAAAATCAACACTGCGTGATCTGCGGTTTAGCATGTGGGATAAATCCCGAGTCTAAATTGAGAGGAGTAAAATTACTATTGATTATACAAAAATTATAATTATGCTTTACGTCCCACATAGATCCACAACACCAGCACCAATGAAAATATGAAAATATATTAATAGAAGGATATTAACCACATTTCCCAATACTTTTATGTGGATACAAACATTGTGATGTATAGATCCATTTGTGACCATCCACATTACGGTCACATTAGAACAGATGCATGATTTATAGTTTATATTTCCAATGTATGATTTCATAGATTTAGCTATTTATTGGTTTTTGATCATCCCAGTGGGCTACAAAACCCACTCAATAAGATCACAAGATCGAGTTCACTCTTTAATTAGAATATTATAGAACAACAAAACAAAGTAATTACAGGATCTCAGAATGTTTATTATGGTTGCAAGTGAGGAAGATTAATCTAATAATTTACCCTGTGAATAATGTACCCTTGTGTCCTAAGATAGAAAGTATTCTGTCTCAGAGAATGAAATATTTTAGGCCTTGTACAGGTGGCAATCTGTTTTTAGCAGCACTAAAATCTGGTGAAATAAAAGCAAGCTAATAAAGAAATATTTCTCATTTCAGCAAAGCAGCATCTCAAGCATCTCAAGCAGATATGAACTCAAAGAAATACACTCCTCCTTCACAAGGTCAGTTTGTGTGTTAAATGAGGTGAAAAATATACTCTCCATCTCAGATGACCTCTGAGTGAACATTTTCCTTTGTTCTTTTGGGTGAACAGCTAATCAGCAGGTGAAAAAGAAACCGGTAAGTGCGTTAGAAATTCTTGTCTCTTTTCAATGTTTGTTTTAATGTTTCAAGATTTCAACATTTTATCGCACATTTCAATACCTTCATTTTACTTCTTAAATACCACACAAAAATTCATGCAACACACATCATTTACTGGATTTCTTTAATTTTTTTTTGCTTTTTGAAAGGCTGAGGCAGAGTTTTTGTCATTTTAGTGATTTATTGATCACAACTCAAAAAGACTGCCTTAAGTTGGTGATCTTAATTTCACTGATGGTTTGTATTTATTTGGCCTTCAAAGTAACCACTATTAGTTACTTCCAAATTATTAGTTCAGGATCAATACGTTTTGAAAAACCAATGTTTTGTGGGGTTTTGCGTAAGAATGGGCTGAAATAATCAAAGTGTGATTTCATCTTCAGCCACATTTCCCTTCTGTCAAATGTCAGTACAGCGATGGTAGATTTCACAGTGATTAACAGTGCCGTGAAAAGAGCAACAGCTCTGCGTCTGTGCCTTTCCATGCCTGATTCCTAAAGAAAAATGATCAGGTTTATGATGGAGGGAACTAATTGACAAGGATTACTGAAACCAATATGTGCTCTTTGCTTCTGAGCTATTTCAATACCTTTGTACAGCATAAATGTTGTTTGATGCATAAATGTAAAAGCAGATATTTGAAAGTGTCAATTGAATCTCCTTTTCATCCTTGGTGGCTACAGGGGGAGCAGGTGGCCATGTATGATGTAGTGCCTACAATGCGTCCTGTGGTTCTAATGGGACCGTCGCTGAAGGGCTTAGAGGTGAGTTTTGTTTGGTGTTGGATTGCCTTTTAGGAAATAGCCTTTTAGGAATAATTTTCAGGGCTAGACACTTTTTTTTACTCAGGAATTAAAATCCCTGTTTTTGTATAATTCTAGGTAACTGACATGATGCAAAAAGCACTGTTTGATTATTTAAAACATCGATTTGAAGGCAGGTAAGTTCCGATTTAATTCGTCAGTCACACTGTACAAACTGTAATGAATGTCACGACTGGAAAACAATGTCTGTTGTTTTGTCCCCTCTCCAGGATTACCATAACGCGAGTCACAGCCGACATCTCTTTGGCTAAACGCTCTATCCTCAATAACCCTGGCAAAAAGGCCTTAATGGACCGATCCAACACCCGCTCTAATTTGGGTATGTGGTTCATTATCCTGCAGTCGTGCCGGCTAATTACCCACAACAGCTATTTTTCATTTTAGGAAAATGGTGGGTCTTTACAGCATCGAGACCACTGAAACAGTCTCATTCCCAGAAAGACTGATAAATCAATCTCTGAATGATCTCTAATAATTGCTTTCTGGCCCTTTAGCACCCCTTACGACAAACTTGACCGAATAAGAACTCTAATTAATTTGAATTGTTGCCATCTGACTAAGGTTTGAAATGAAGGTGTCTGACCTGTCCTTTTTTTATCGCAGCACACTGCACTTATACGCTTATTGGTGTAAACCACGAAACCATTTTGGTTTCCTGGCAAATGCATGCGGTATGAGCCAAACAGGCCTGTGTATGAAAGCCAGGACCAAAATTGATTTGTGCTTACCTGGCCTCTCTGTGGTCATATGTCAAGGCCTATCTTTTAAAATGCTACACGGAGGCTTTTTGTGGATTTGGTGCCCGCTGAGCAGAGTACCTAATTTCCCCATCCGTTAAAAGGACCCAGCAGAAGTGTAACAAAGTTGGCTCCTGCCTCCTTTGAGATATTTTCTAGACATGCTCAGTTGTTAACAGACACTGTGGTGGATCCAGAACTTGCTCCAGTCATTATGGATCCCATTTGCTCTGGAGTCCCCAAGGAGGACTGGCAGTTGTTAATGCAGGAAGAAATATTGTGGCAAATTGTTTGTGTCAGATATTCATTTTGCTAGCATGTAGACTTTACTGCATATATCTTTATATTAATTTAATTTATATTATTTAAATCTTTTACACTTTTTTAAGGTATAATTATATGGATTTTTTATTCAGATTTTTTTTTTTTTTGCATTTCACCTCAGTGCACATTTTTCTGTGGTTCTATCACACCACTTATCCCCTTTGAAATTCTGGCTTCAGCACCTGTGACCCAAACAATGCCCCCCCTCCCAGGGAATGATGGATTATTTCTGGTACCGATTCTCATTCTGATTCTGTGATGTTGAGCCCCCAAACCAATCTTAGAGAAGCAGAAAAGCAGAAGTAAATGGATTGATGGACAACTTTGACATTTTGAGAGTATTGCCCAAGAAATTATTCAAGATGGTTGCAGCCAGCTCTCCAATCAGTGACTGGTCAATCAAGTGACTGGTCAAGTATATTAGCAGGAAGTATTTTAGGAATCAAATACGAAATTACACTGCAGGCTAGCTAACATGGGACTTCTCTCTTTGCTTCTTTGTTGCTAATCACACAAAGACAATTACATGGCTTTGTCTTTAGCTCCAAAAGTGTGTCATATTTTTTGCCTGCAGGCATCCTCTTTAGCACTGCGCTGCTTTTGGAACTAAAGTGGCCATTTGGGTGCCAGTTAAAAACATGCAAATTGAGCTCTTGAAAGTAAAAATAAAAGGTCCAACGTTGTTGATATGAAGGAGATCTACAGCAGGAGTGTGTGTCGCCAGATGCTGTGAAAGATCCAGCAAGATAAAGTCTAAATCAGTTTAATAAAATGAATGGTGATGTGTCCCGGTAAAACCAGTGGAATTAAAGAGATGAAAAACACAGTATGTAAAGTCCTAAGACACCAATGTGATTACATTTTTACCTGTGGGGACGGACGTATTTGTAAAGATTTTCATTCCAATCCATCTTGTCATTCGTGCCTATTATAGTTGTTATTATAGTTCCCGATTTTTCCCTGACAGGAAAAGTCAAATTATCACATTTATGCATAGGATTTCCCAGCACTCAGTCCGATATATATATATTTTTAAGCAGTAGCCAGAATAAACAAAAGCCAATTATTTTTTAATTTTTTATGGCCAAATTTTTCCCAGGAAACTCCTTTATTTCCCAATTCAACAATGTATAGCAGAATAGTCAGATACATCTCCCCAATCACTATTCAGTCCCCATACGTGACCACTTTTTGGAATAGGGAATGACTTGTATAGAAAGAGAGGGGATACGATTTACTTGGTTTTCTCTACTCTTGTCTCTCTCATTGCTGTCTCATCCCAGATGCTGCCGGTACGTATGACTGAAAGCACTGGTAGTCCTTGTGATTTTTGAGACTTCCCCATACGTCTTTTTTTAATGTGATTATCCCATATACCTCATGAACACTGCTCTTTTACTCTTATGTTCTGCATAGAGTTCTTATCGACTTCCACTTGTTCAGTTGTTGAATATGCAGTCACATTTTGGATTGTGTTTGTGGGTTGTCAGATTTCTTAGTGTCATCAGTGGTTAGGAGTGAGTGTTATAACCTCGTATCTGTGCTCTCCCTCTAGCGGCAAATATTTTAATTACTCCTCCAATTACTACAATCAATCTGGAATCACTGTATTTTTCTTGTTGAATATTTTGTTACATATTATCATTTGTACTTGAAGAAGAAACATAAAAATTATTGTAATCTTCCTCTTTGTATCTACCAATATAAAAGTGCCGGGCTTTGGAAGTTAAAGAATCGAGATAGTTAATCTTGCTTTATTAAAAGAATAGAATTACCAGGCCTTCCTTCTTGTTACAATTATATAATGCAACAAAAACGCCCTCAAACTTGCATGTCAAATCACTGACAAATGAAAGATGACAATTCCAGCTGTATGATATTTGTCGAAATGCATTTTCATACGTTGGCGACAGTTAAATCAGCCTTTTTTTTCTTTAATTTGATATTTTCACTTGTTTTAGATAGTGTCTCTATACCAAAATAATGATTAAAATACAGTATTTGAATTTCTACTTTTTCTTACCTACCCTCCAGCTCAGATCCAGGGGGAGGTTGAGCGTATCTTTGAGCTGGCCCGCAGTATGCAGCTGGTGGTCTTAGACGCAGACACAGTCAACCACCCTATGCAGGTGTCCAAGACCTCCCTCGCCCCCATCCTCGTCTATGTGAAGATTTCATCACCAAAAGTTGGTGTCGTCAGCAAGAACTGTGGAGTCTGAGTCAATCAAAGAGCATTTTCCCCCCCAAATTCAGCTCTGATTGTGTTCTCTCTGCTTGTGTAGGTGTTGACGAGACTCATAAAGACTAGAGGGAAGTCTCAGACCAAACATCTTAATGTCCAGATTGTGGCTGCGGACAAGCTCGCCCAATGTCCACCGGTGAGCGCCATCTAGTGGAGAATGTCATTATTGCCTAGATATTTTGCTTTTTTGCTCCTGAGGGAAACATGATAGACAACAAATATTTTAAGCCACAATTCAAAAGGAAGCTATTCCCCTTTTTCTTGTGTTTATTTTCCCACTGGTTTCAGTTTATCTTTCAATCGGTTTAATTTATTTGCCACTGTTTTTAAGCCAGTAAGGTTTAAACCATTGAAACAATTTGTTGCAGTTTTCATGTGTTGTCACATGAATACTGCAACGCATTCATGTTGGATGATTCATATCATGCATTTTAGAAATGACATTGTTTCATGACATTCCTGCTTTCAAGCTTAAGTGATTGTATAAATGCCTCAGGTCCGCCATGCTTTTAATGGTCTGTGATCAGGTATTGTAATTTCTGCCAGCTTTTTATGCTTATTTTTTTCCAACATTTTTAATATTATATATTTTTTTTTTACAGGAAATGTTTGACGTCATCTTAGACGAGAACCAGCTAACAGACGCCTGTGAGCACATTGCTGATTACCTGGAGTCCTACTGGAGAGCCACACACCCTCCGGAAATGGAACCTGCAAATGCGCTGGTGGCACAGCTGGCTGAGAACACACTGCCTGCCAGTCCTACTGCAACTCCGGTGCTTAAACACAGAAACACTTAGGGGACAAAGATCCTGAACAAATGTTTAAAATCTCCCTCTCATTGCATCCCATCCCATCCCACTCATGTCATGTGTACAGACCTACATCTAAATGTGGTACTACTATAAACTGCACATCATCAATATGTGTCTATGCTCACCTTGTGCTGCATCTGTATTTGTTTCCATCTAACATTTTCATTTTCATCTTCTCATCCTGTGACTCTGCAAAGTTGAGGAAGAAGTGAGATAGGCCTTTGACTGGTGAGTGTAATATAATGTAGTAGAATAAAAACAGTAATGAGGACCATTTAGATGAATGAAGAGCCAGAAATGACTTATCTGAGTCATGTCTTTAGACTAGACGCTTGTTATCACTTGTCAAATACAAAAAAAAATCAACTGATGCAAAACTTGCCAAGATTTTGCATTTGTGTATATCTATGTAACTGTACATGTAACTTGAAAATGCACATCCATAAAAAAAAGAGAACAATTCTTAATTGGGATCTTAACTAAATTTTAAGGTAACAATGCTCAGGTTTGGAGACACGCTTAAAGAGAATTACATGAATTCCAGATTTGAGTATTTCCAGGTTTTAAAATATTAGTTTTTTTTAGAAAAATAAATTATCTCAGGCTGCTCACCACATAGGACAGACAAAATAAAGTTTGATTGTGTCCTACTTTAAAACTAGCTTCGTCACATTGTTGAAATCACTGAAAAAATGTCTTTCAACTGAAACAAATTAATAGTTTAACCACCTCAGAAGACATGGTTTTGTAATTCTTTACTCTTAACTACAATTCTAATACTTTAATATTGATCTGTTTGTGTGCTCTCAGTATTTGAAAGCATACTTTATGAATGCAGCACGGTATGACTTTTCAGGTGACTTTTATTGTTCCTCTTTTTTTTCTACTGAAGGAGGACCAGAAAAGTAAGAAGTCCGGTGCGCCCAAGAGGAAGAGCTCCCGTGAGAATCACCCAGAGAAGGAGCCCCCTTCGGCCCCCGCTCACGAGCAGAGAGCCGAAGAGGGCCGAAGAGAGGAGGAAGTGGAGGAGCGGCCTCTGAGAACTGAACCAAAGAGACCCCAGCACATCCACCACCATCATCGCCACCATCACCACCACCGGGCGGAGCACCACGGCCACACCCAGCCCAGTCAGACCCCGGCTGGCGCCGACATACAGGCCAGCAGAGATTACGCACAGAGGGTCTCACGGAGGCACCCTCACGAGGAGAGGGAGGAGAGGGAGGAGGAGGCGGAGGACCTGGGGGAGGGGGACGAGGAGGAGATACACTATAACCACCGAGGCCATAACCATCACCATCGAAACGGCAACCACCATCACCACCACCACCACCACCAGCATCACCGCGGCAACAGCCAGCCGCACGACGGGGAGGACTACGAGCAGGAGCACAACGAGCGCAACCGGGAGCAGAGGCCCCCCCACCACCACGCTCCGCCACGGACACACCACAAAGCTCACTACCCGGCACACAACCACCACGGCTACCACCAGTACCACGCCAGAGAGCGAGACAGAGACCGAGACCGAGACCGAGACCGAGACCGAGACAGAGAGAGACACAAGGACAGGGACAGAGACAGGGATCGAGGCAGAGACCGAGAAGCACGACAGTGGCACAGAGATCCATACATTCACCAACAATGACTGTTGTTTCTACTACGGGTCGGTGCACAGTTATATGCTGCTCATTTTCTAAGTCGTTTAAAGCAGAGCGTGTCATTTGTCCAGTGAACTTTGTCTCAGCACACTGTTCGCGGTTCTTTTTTCAGCTTTACCCTTTGCCCCGTGCATGAGCGTTGTTTTATTTAATTTTTTTCTTCACAAAAAAGATTTAAACACTTGTAGGATAGAACTTTGTTTTTTTTTAACTCAGTTCTCTCTGTGTCAACGGAGACAATACCTTATACAATTTCTTACTGGTCAGAAATCATTTGGGAACGAGCTACTATATGCTAATCCATCATCAGATGTACAATATATCACAAGTCTGGGTTTGCAGCGTTATTTTGGTTTGTGGGCAAAAGTAAGATTACCGTTGTTTCTTACCCAAATATTTAAGCAATAGCTGTTGCACTGTTCTTTTCTGATTACACAAAAAGATGTGTTCTCTGTTCAAACCTTCAAACAAACATGGAAAACAATAAATTTTCTTTTTTTTTGGTCTTTTACTGTGTCATCCTCCCCGGCCCCCAGTGTGTTTTATTTGGTAAATCTTGATTTAATTCAGCGGTTCCCTTTCAATTACTTTATACGTTAGTATGGAAAGTCTTAACTATTTTTCTACATTAATCTACATGGAAGTCACTTCCCACTTTTTTAAATGGTGTTTGAGCATATTTACTGACTTGTATTCAGTCTGTCTGCAAGCATGAATAATCTTATGGTGACACTGACCTATATGCTGGATACTCTATGCATTTTCTTGTGTCTCTTCTTGCGATAAAACATATTGCTTGAAAACAATCTCTATGCATTTGTACATACTTCATAATTGCCTTGTTATGTAAATGTAAGGAGAACCAGAGAGCCTGTTACACTGTTTGGTAGACCTAATGTTTATGACTGCTTTGATTTAACGAGACTGTACTTTACTCTGGTTCGTTAAATATTTGTTTTGGTTATTGTTTTGTACAGCACTCAGACGTTAATTTTGAAAAAATATGCATTCTATCGTTGACAATTCATTAAAATCGAAATTGTCATTCTGTGGCATTTTATTTAAGGATGTCTTCCCTGTCATCGCTGGTTCTTGGGATTAACTTGGCTAAACCTTTGCACATGTAGAACAGAACCTCCATAAAATGTTATATTCCAGATCAAATATCTTTTGACCCGGGTACCAAATTCAAGAGTTTTCTTTCAGAATCATTTATAGTCTCCTTGGTTTGAGACTAAGGTTACTATGAATAAACAGAAAGAAACATTTTTTTTCCCTATTAGTATACAAGATCAAAGAAAATCTAGACAACTTTGCAAAATTAATTTCCTAGAGTTCACCTTTTCCATCAAAATACTAATTAGTAGAATTGCAGTATCTACGTGGTTGAAAGGATGTGGATAGTTTTATTGCACACATTAACAGCATTTCTTAGTGAATAAACACTTGAACGGTGTCACGTGTGAGGTTTAATATTTATTTTACAGTGACAAGTGGTGAGGTTTTACGCAATTCAAGAGTACAAGCAATGACCAGCATCTTGGATATGAGCACCACATGTAACTGTTATTTACATTCATTCTCTGGTTAAAACTTTTTTTAAAAATGCACTGAGACATACTAAAACCGAAAATTGTTCTCTCTCATGAGGTTATACATTTCCAACACCACCGAAACTCAAAGTTAATGATATACAGTTAAATAACCGAATATGTACCGTATGCAGTGAAAAACAAAAAAGAACAGAAAAAAAAGCATCAGAATGTAGTAAATGAGTTTGGGATACTAATTCTCAGAGAGTTAGAATGGGTTCAGGAGTTTCTGCATTCTCTATCAGTTTGTTGGTGTCTACCACATCAGGCTGAGTTGGTTCACTGTTAAAGTAGAGTGGATTTTCAAAGGTGGGAATGAGGCGAGGTGACCTCTTGTAGAGGAAGAACGCAATGGCTATCAGCGTGGAAATGATGGTGATGAGCAGCACAACAATCAAACTCGTGTGAGCCCGGCTGCCACGTTCTGGATCCACATGTCGGTCTGCACAGTCAGGACATAGACGATCAGTCTGAGCATTTCATAGCAGAATCTGACACAGCATTTTTTTATCAATATTTCTAAAAGCTGCAAAGCAGAATGGTTTTTAGATTAAACTAAAAACTGTTATAGATAAAGAGATTAATGAACACAAATTTACAAAGGATTTAACTTACCAGTTTTTGGCTCTGAGTCTGTGATCAACACTGTTGGAAAACCCCAAGATGGTTATTAGATCATAAATATCATCAAATTTTACATTTGTGTAATAAATCTATAATAACTATTTCCTATTGTGTTACCATTTAACTATACTATATTTCATAACTATTTAATATTTAAACTGTTGAGATTGTTGAGATGATGCATTGTCTACTAAAGTCAGTTTCCCGAGAGATGACTTCAGATCTATAGTCACTAAATTTGCATATAAAAGGTGGATTCCAATGTAACAACAAAGATAACATAAAAGTGTTTTGGTAACAATAACAGAACATTGGATTAATTAACACAACAATAACATTGGAACACGAGGGAAATGTCCAGAAAGTGATCTTACCTTTGCGTGTTTTACAAATGTAGGATCGGTCGTGCCATCTGCGGCCTGAATTCCACATCCCATCTGAGGTTTGAATGGCTCCATAGTCAGAATCTGGCTCCTCTGGAGCCCAGTTGCTGTAGTCCATGACTGTTTTATCCAACCACAGCCAATTCCCTGGTGGCAAGCAGAAGATTCTCTCATTGAGAGCTGGCCTTTTACATTTTCTACATTCTGCATGTTTTTCAGTAAGAAAAAATAAAATTGCAGTCTTACCTTTGTATGTTTTAAACAGGCCGATCCAGAAAGAAGTGTGGCTGTCTTGAAACATTTCTATATTTCTTTTAATGAACTCTTGCTCCAAAAGATCTTCAATACTTGCCAGGAGTCCACCTTCACATTGAAAACAACATCAATCATTAAATGCATATTAGGGAGACAATAACTGACCCTACCGTTCATCCTTAATCAAAAATGGGGCCCATTTTCAGAGAGTCTCTTACCATGCCTAACACAGCTGCTTGCTGCATCTGCCCATTCAATCTCATCTGTGATAAACAAATAGCAGTGGCCCCTGTAGGGCACCCAGGTGTAACTCTCCTGATACTCCACGTTAGTATCCTCGGGGCAGCGTCCGGGGAACGAGGTCGACTCAGGTGGAGGTAAATCTGTGAAAGACGGCGAGAGGGACAATGCAAACTAATTTTTTTGACGGCGGTCCAGACGAAGTCTGGGTGAACGGCTGATGAAAAAAATATACCGTGACTTAATCATCAACATAATCTTTGCTGAAAATCACATTGTTATTACCAGAACATACTAATTATCCAATTGGATAGAAGATATACAGGTTGTTGTTGTTTTTTCCAATAGATATATAAAACTATTATTGGAAAATTCTGTTCATCTAATGTTTTGTTGTAGTTTTTAATTTCATTGAAATTAGACTGAATTAACTGCTGCGACATTCACAATGCAGCTGTTTCAGAAATGTGGGAATACCTGTCGACTGCAAACAAACGCTGTACATGGTCTGGTTGCAGAGCGCGGTCCTCCATTTTCCGTCCACATCTATGTACACACAAGGTCTGTCGCTGCTCGGTTCAAGCGGAGCCCAGTGAGCAGAGCTCATGTGCCAGCCGTCAACATACTTAAAATAACCGTCAGTCTGAAAGCAAGAAAGGATCAAATGCTGTCGTACAAAAACATTTTCAGCTGTTTCAAGCATGACGCCAAAATAAATCCATTGCTACGCACCCATTTAAACTCATGTTATTCCAAATCTAAGCACATTCAACTGATAACTTATTCATTCAATTAGTGATAAGACTCTATGAAAAGAATATGACCACATGGGCTGTACCTTCTGCTTGTTAAGTCCAATCCACAGAGGAGCTTTTAGATTGAGAGCCAGCAGCTCAACATGTGCGTGCGTCCACTCATTTCTTAGGCTGGCCAGGTTGGCCTTGTCACCATTACAGTGTTTCTGGGCTTCATCCCAGGTCAGATTTTGAGTCACAGCCTTGATGCTGTCATTTCCCAAACGTACATAGATCAAAGGATCTATTGGACTTTGTTGATCCGGGATAGATGGGTCTGTTGAGTACAAAAACAGCGTCAAACAGGAAATAACATAATGTCATTATTCCTGATATTGACTATTGATTTTCTTTCCAGTGTATGAGAACCCAGCATAAAGTTTGGGAATAGCACTGCGATGAATCCCTTTTAAATTTGGGGCTATTTCACTTAACAGAGTCTTAATGTTTACACATTTTCAGCCTCAGTCAGCTTTTAAAGCAGGAGAAGAATGAACTCACCCAGACTCCTCTGACAGATGAAGCCGTTGGTGTCATTGCAAGATCTTATCCACCATTTACCGAACCCAAAAGCTGTATTGGTGTTCATCAGCACACACTCACTCTAGTTAGAGAAAATAATATGTTTTCATTTACAACTGGACTTTAGAGGAGACAATATTCTGATGAGAAAAATGAGTCAGATTTATACCTCGTCCCATCTTTGATAAAATGTTCCTGGGCGACGTTGATTTTTCTAAAGAGAGAGATTTTTTTAAACATGACAGTTACTTCAATGAGTTTCACTCACTGAATGAATTTACCTGACATGAAACATTAAACTACTAAACTAGTGTGTTGCATACTTACAGAATAACCCCAGTTGGTGTAGTCCCTTTTTGCTCCATCAGTCCAGTAAAATCCATCCTGTCTTATACTATTCAAACCAATCCACAGGTTTGTGGTTGATAAATCTGCCATTTTTGTGGTAAAAAATGCTGCAATTTACACGGATTAAAAAGGAAAACAGGTCACTTCCATCACTTTGGCCTCTCCACAAATGTTGTATGATGTTTTGTATTCTGTTTTGTGTGAAAAAGCTAATGTTTTCCCAGAAAAACACACTGGTGTGTAATGTACAGAAATGAAGAGAGCAAACCTTGAACTTGTCTTTTGGGGATAGAGGCTAAGTTTCCTCTCATTGTGATGCACTGAGCCCGCGCTTCTTCCCAGGTTGTCTTTCGTTCACTTATTAAGTAACACTGTAAATATTCAGTTATTACTTTTTTGTTTTGTATTCTTTGTTTTCAAAGCTATTGAATTATCACTGCTTAATATTTCAAGAAAACAAATCCATACAATTTCTTTAAATTAATTTCTTTCTTGATTGATGGATTTCAAGATATCATCTCGGTTTATGGGGTGATGGTGATTTCTGACCTTTTTGCCAAACTTAGTCCACGGGGGTACGCAGCCGCCTTTGGGAGCAACTGTTGGAGCTGCGGTGGTGTTCACAACTGGTGAGGATGACCGCTTACAGATGGACTGAACTTCTTTTCCACAGTTAGAAGTGTGCCAGAAACCTGTAAGAGAGGAACAAAACATGCACATCTTAGAGCAGTGTAGTAATCTCATTCAGACTTCTCCGCTAGGTTAGTTTATATTTGATAACAGAGTGCATGGAGGTTTTCTCTCACCCATGTGATAGGTCATGGAAACACAGTTCTCATCAAAGACATTAGAACTCGGCTGATTTTCATCCCACCGTTGAAATGAAACAGGGGTGCCATCCATCCACCTTAAAACGGACAAGGTTGTTTAAATTCTAACATGTGATAATAAAATAGAAATGGACTTTCTCTATCTTTTTGCCATTTGGTGAGTACTAAAGACAGGGAAATGAAATGATATGGGAAGACAGTTAATGCTGCCAAACAAAAAATACAAATTTATGATCCTCTTTTAGCCACTCCTGGTTCAGAGCTGTTGACAGAGTGCCACAGAACCAGCCGTGAATACGTTTTAGTTTTCCATATGCAGAGATCTATCGCATCTTTTACACTCCTCTGTCTAATTTTTAACCCTTTGTTATGACATTTTGAGGTTTTATAAGGACAACAGAGTGAGAAGACAGTTCAATTACTGAGACTCACCAAAATGATCCATCGAGTTCCACGTACAAACCTATATAAAACGCCCCGTAGCTTCTGGATATCTGTACAGAAGAACAAAAAAGACAAAAAAGTTTGACTCTCCTGCTAAAATCTTCAGGTGTTTTTCATGTATGACGATGCCTGTTTGTCAAATCCTGAAAAGGTTTCTTTGCAATCTGAAAAAAGCTGACCTGTTTCCAAATGAAAGTGTTTTCATCTTTGCTGTTGATTGTTGCTAATTCACTGTGCCGCGCATGACAGAAGTGACGAGCCTCCTCCATGGACTTAGACATTCTGTTGATAAAATACTGTTTTCCTCTCCACTCAAGCCAACCATCTTGAGTTACATTGAAGTCTGTTGAAATTTGAAGGATTATGCATGGAAATATGAGTTTCAGAAACATTTTAATGTCTTAGTTTGAGTTTCTGTTTTGACTTGATTGTGGAACACAACATGTGCTAAGTTGTATTTCTGCAAGATTAATTCATTACAAAGACAATTCCCAGGACTATTGTAATTTCCTCTTTCCTGTCGTATTTAGAATAAGCCATGGAACATTTTAGGGGAGCGCAATTTAACATCTGAGTGTTGGGTTGTATTTGGTTTGTACTTTATAACTTACCGACTGCTGTATTGTTGGGAGGTGGCTTTGGAGTTACTCCTGTAACAGCAATAGATATAAAATATCAGTTACCAATAGCAGTTTTAATACAAGTAAATTAAAATATATAAATATAAATATCTGTTATTGGGTCTATCAGTGGCAGAAAATGGGAAAGTGCATTAAAATGGAAGTCTTGTTATGAATGTACTTGAAGATTGGAAGGGCTTTGTCCTAAATTTCAAAGAAACTTATTGAACCAGGTATGAAAAGTGATCAAATCAAGAAAAGTCTGCTATCTGATTTATTGGCTATTTAGATTTTTTCTTTTTTTATTATTATCATTTGTGAACATGCATCAAATCCATGAAGGACGTCTTTGTTGGATATGTGTTTTACAGGGACTAGTGGTGTACAAAAAGGGTGCCACTTTTTAAGATGTATATCTTCAGAAGAGGCAAATCACATTTTCTCCACTCTACCTGCACGAATCTGACACAGCCAGTCGTTGTAACTTTCACAGTTGAGATCGTTCCACGAGCCTTGCTCACCCCAGCTATGAATTACATATTCAACACAAGTCTCTGCGTTATTGTAATTGTTTGGTTCCCCTTCCTGCCAGTGCTGAAAATTTAGCTGTAAGTGGAAAAAAAAAGAAAGATGATGTTTACATACTCTTACTCACTGAGACAAGAATCAGAGAATGTTTAGGAACAGAACTGGGTGAACTGACCGGGCTTCCATCACTCCATACATAACCCGCATTTGGATCATCAACATGAAGTCCAATCCAAGCTTTTCCACCTCTGTAAGTGTAGAAGGAAAAGAATGATCACAATGTACATAGAGGAGTGGTGTGCACAATAGCGAATGTTACACCCTGAGGTAACCAGGGTGTGTTTTGGCTGGAAAACATGGAAAACAAAGCAGGACTGTGGGCCCTGAGGACCAAGGTTGGGTAGCACTGGTCTAAAGGTATCACAACCTATAACAGTGTATCGTTAAACATTTCACACATTTTTGGCTCCGTGAAGCTCAGAATGCTTGTTCAGCTCACATACATTAACAAGATAATTTAATATTATGCATGTCTTATCTTAAGTTCTCCTTTTTACATCTGATGTGGCTTCCCTGTCAAGTCATTAGAAGACAGCTTCAATGCTAAGAGAGGATGAACTACTTACCGCGCCACCATCTGCTCAGTGGCACTGTGGATGCTCAACAAATCTCCTCCGATGGCTCTGCAGTAATCTCTGGCTTCGAACCAGGTCTTCTCGGCCGAACGAGGCCCTGTGAAAAACTTGACAAGATAAGGAATGTTAGTGATGTAAAATTTTGTGCATAGTCAACAGCAAGTCATTAGAAAAAGGTTGACATTTGTAGTCATCAATGCTTGCCTAATCATTGATGCCTGAATTTGTCCAAATGTTTGTGACAAGATACCAGCAGAGCTCAGAGGCATGTAGTTTTGCTACAAGTAGAAAAATTACATTTATTTTGCCCCAGATTTGGCCTAAACTGGTACCTTAGAGCAGACATTTCTCGTTCCCACTCGATTCCAGCCATCTGCGCACTGGGGGGGAGTTTGAGTCGGGGGAGGATCTGTTGACACTGCCCCTTCAGCCAGGTGCTTGCAGATGTATTTCTCTTTATTGGTGCAGGGCAGCACATCCCAGAGTCCAGCTGAAACTCCAGTTCCCATGGCAACACAGCCTTGTCGGTGACCTTAACGTTAAAGGGGAACAAATAGTCTGGTTCAACTTGTTGGGCTGCTGCGTGTGCTTTGAATTTTTATTGTTGAAACTTTACAGACCTGGCATCCCAGCGTTCCAGTGAGTAAATCTCACAAATTCTCCATTAGTCCATGAAAAAACGTCAATGTTAATCTGATTTGACAGCCCAAGCCAGAAGAATTTCTCTGGTCTCAGTCCCACCAGACTCACGAGGAAGGCATTATCCACCCTGCAGGTGTTTATAGGTTGAAGAATAATGTTAATTTAACCAAATGTTTTTTCCAAGGCATATTGTAGTACAGTATTTTTCAACTCAGGTCCTTGAGACACTGCCCTGCATGCAGCCGATTCAAATGAGTCGTTCTTCATCAGTATTCTGCAGAACTTAAAGTGCTGAAGATGAGTAGTGAATCAGTGTGTTGGAGGTCACATGTAAACATGCAGGACCGTTGTCCTCGAGGACCCAAGCTGAGAAACACTGTGCCGTTTCTGAAAACACTTCTTACCCATTGGATACATCAACTAAGTAGGAATCTGAATTTTTGCAGTCATCTTTGGCTTCATCAAAAGTCTTCGTCTCAGTTCCTATAAAGTAGCAATAAGACCCATGTCTTTTCCAACCCTAAAAAAAATCGGATCAGAATGGAAATGTTGCACCTTAAAATTTGAAGCAATTCATTTTGAAAACAGCACTCTCCTCCTAATGTTTTGCCCAATTAAACATTATCAGTGAATACTCACAGCTTTGCAGCCAACATCCATCTCCACTTCATCAGTGGTTCTTTCAGTGGAACTCTGCTTCATACAAATAAATCCGTGTTTCTGATCGCATGGGCTGTCAGCCCAGTTCCCATTCTGAAGGAAAAGGGGAGAACTATTTGTTGGCCAAATTATATCTATCAGGATCTCAGAGCAATCCACAGAAATAACATTCTGCTTTGGGCACAATTTGAGTGCCAAATAAAGATTGAAATCCCAAATCAAACTTTTTGCATGATCTTGACATGACTCTCCAATTTGAATTGCAAAACCTGCATGCAGCTCTCTACCCATCAATCCATCCAAAAACCTCATACTACCTCTCAAAGGATTCATGATTACCACAGTTTAAACCTTAAAGCAGTTGAATAGCAACATGACCAATACGAATTCCAGATTTTGGATAAATTCAGACCTTATTGCATAACAGCTTGTATCATTCATGTTATAGTGCTGTCTCACATATTGTGTTTTCTCTGTTCTGATGTCCAAAAAAATATTGGTTTGTCCATATATCTACTTTAACCACTTGTTCCAAGTTGGGCCAAAGGGGGGGTTAGGGTTGGACAATTTGTTAGACTATCCCAGAGAGAACCCATGTATACAACGGTGCTGATATGTTCTGTCATGTTTCCATGAATATTTTATTTCTTTTGCAAATATACTATTAGACAGATGTGTAGAAAGGACATAATTCTGCCCGTACCTCCCCTCTGAGGATGACACAGTCCTCTCCCTCAGCGGAAACACCTGGTTTGCCAAACTCCCAGCTGGTGAAGCTGACTGTAGAGTGGTCGCTCCAGTCAAACAATCCTTCTGTTTGCCGGTCATTCAGTCCAATCCAAAGCTCATCATTGGACGCTACATTGACGGGCAGATGAAAGGTTCATCGGCAAACTGTTTTGTTTGCAGTAATTACAGTTGCGGCATGGACCTCATTGAATCAGTTTGCACTATTGTCCAAACCATTGTGGAAAAAATATCTTAAAGGGTAGTTAAATTAATTTGCAGTGAACATTGTTGCAGAATCTTATAGATTTCCCGTTGTGGCAACATAACAATTATGAAGACCACACATGCATCATACACAACTTTTAGTTGAATGAATAATGAATAATTAATTAATTAATTATTTTCCTTCTGAATTATTTCCACGCCTGAAGTCCAAATTTGAAGACAGGCGGTGATCTTGATCGTGAGCTCCCTCTATAAGTGTGTTGAATTTAAATCAACTATATTTTCAGAATGAGGAAAAATCATGACGTAGTGATGCAGACTGCATTCCCTGCTTGGTTTGCTAGAATTTCGCATTTCCACATGCTAAAGAGAATTATCAGATTTTATGTGTCCTCATGACTATTGGAATTCTCTCACCCATTTCGGAAAAAATTGAGTAATCGCATACCATATCCAAGTTGAGAGATGACAAAGCTTTGATCCTCCAAATTGCGCATGCTCACGAGGTCCCCTTCTTCCTTGCGGCACTCGTTCTGAGCATCAGTCCATGTCTTAGGAGTGCGCCGAAGGTGGAAACAGTGGCCATTGTAAGGAATCCATGGGTTTGAACAAAATCCCTGTTCAACTGATGTTGAAAAGAAGAAGAGGGGATTGAGAGGCTGATACATCAATAAAAATTAAGAAACATCATAGCAGCTAGTCGAATAATTGTCTTTACTTTGGGGAGGAGTTGGTGGAGTGCCGCCTTTGCTGCAGATGTAGCCCATTCTCTTGGCACAGGATGAACTCTGCCATGAATGCTGGCCCCAAGAGTCCAGAAGGGCACAGTTGTGTCCCGGGTTAGGTTGGGGATATCCTAGAACATCATGACAGTCGAATAAATGCCCTATCTATGAGTGCAGTGTTTGTGAGATGATGTTCTTCCATGGTTTCACATCAACTTTTTCCAAAACTGAACGAAAACCACTACGACAAAAGCCTGACAAGAGCTCTGCTCAATTGTGAACATAAGCAGCAAAGATAATTATTCTAACATAAAACTAAGAAATCATGTTTTGGCAACTTGGAGACAGTGAAGAAGATGTTGCATTCTGAATGTAGTTATTTTGAGGATTCAAAATTAAGTACAGCTTTTTCCACAAAAACTAGCTTAACCAAATTCAAATTGAATCAACCCAAAAGCTCTTGTTAAACATTAGAAATGTTATTTTGTGTTAAAGCATACCCTGACCATGGAATCAGGGACTTTTTTTGCTATGGTTGTTTTAAAAACAGTTACCACAGCAGGATTATAAGATCCAAAATTCAACTTTCCATAATTTAAACTATTGATTGCTTCTTTGCTTCTTTACTTTTTGAATATCTCAGAAGTTAAATGCAATTAAAACATACCTTCTCCCCATCTCAGATAGCGGAAAGGCTTCCCATTAGTCCACTTCCAGCCATGTTCTTGATCCAGAACCAGCCCGATCCAAAGTTTTTTTCTGCCAGAGCCCAATAATGCTGTTTTTTTGTGTAGCAGAGAGAGACAAAATGGAATAAAAAGATATTGACTTTGTTGCATTTCTAATAGCTTAGCTCTAAGGCATTGCTAGCTTTTATTTTAATAAATGGTAACCTACAAGAAAAGGTGCTGTGGTTTGCTAATATTGTTATACTTATACATGAAAACATTATGCTTGTCACAGTCCCTTTTTTCAAATTAGTCTCAAATAATTAGTGTAAAATTGTCCACCCTGTTGCCCATCCAGAGGCCATGACATGCCAGGCAGAAATGATGAATACCAAAAACTGTGTAGACGAAAGATCAATTTAAGAATAACTGTTGATTCAGTAGCTTAATGTTAATAAAAAGAAGAGATTCTATTATGACATTAATATATTACTACATAATGTTGGGAATGTTACCCGGGCTTGTCACCCATAGATTTTTACCAACAACATCCCAATTTTCTGTCTTTCTTTGTGCAGAGCTTCATGCAGTGCTTGTTGAAAGCCCCTTGCCTTGCTGTGCATTCATCAGATTGCACAATCATATGAGGAAGGAAGGCTCAAGTGCCTTGTGAGCCTTTCTATTGCAGCATATAACAGAATGGAGTAAATCTGGCAGTGCTGTGCTGTCTGATCCTTGCGATAAGATTGTTTACTTTTCCATAAAAATAGACATATCTCTAATCATACAGACACCAGGGGAAAAAAATCAGATCATTCTCCTCACTTGTTGCATTGATGCTGTTTATAATCCTCAGCGTAGGCCCGTTATATTATCTCTAATGGCTTATACCATGCAACTGCAATCTTTTCCTCCAGGACTGATTCGCTACTTCTTTCTTTGTTTGATATCATACCATGACTGCTGCACCAAAATTAAAAAAAGATCAATTCACTATCAACATGTGCTTAAAAAGAATTAAGTATATGCTCTATGTACCTGGATCCTTTTGATCTTTCTTCAACTAATCCCTAAAACATATATATAATTTATTAATGTAGTGATTATTCATCTGAAACTATTTTTGTAATTTCATTAGTTAGTTAGGCTTTGTAACTAAACTAAACTGTGTAACTAAACTAAACTCTGTTTCAATAGAGGCAAATGCAAGTAAGAGTAAAAAAGTATCGAAAAAGAATATGAAATCTAGTATTTAAACTAACTCATCAACAGGTCATTCTGTGACCATATTTGAAAAGGTGGAGAATTTTGCAAAAACTTTCAGTCAACTCTAATGAAAGAAGTTATTAGGAGCCTGCAAACATGCTGCAGGCAGCGCTTTACCTGAGATGACCGCCTGCTCGTTGGGATCGATGATGCTGACCAGGGAGGCGGCCTGCTGCCGGCAGCTGGTGTCGGCCTGAGCCCACGTCAGGACCGACTGTGGGTTCAGCTGGTAATATGCTCCCGTCACAAAGTTTTTGCTCCAGTGTTCTGTGGCTGTGAAAGATTTTACACCGCAAGTCAACCAGACATGCCTAATTTGCGGTGTGTTATATGTCAGTTATGGATCTCATGCTTCCTACAGCTCCAATTTGTAACATTTTAAATAAAGTGTTTCATTTCAGAGCACCAAGCATGCCTGTTGCATGCTCTTTTATTGCATCTGCAATTGACAGTGGACAAACTCACAAGAAGACGGGCAGTATCCCCACAGTTCATGCTCATATTTGGTTTCAACTGCACACCACAGGCGCTTGGTCGAGGCATCGAAAGTGGTGCAATCTCCAAACCAGCGATCTTTGTACATGAAGGGAAACATGCAGATCTTTCCATTTGCATTTCCACCGATGGTGTAAAGCTCTGAGGGCATAAAAAGAGGTTTTGTGTTAAAGATTCGGAATCTTACAAAGGCTGTTCTGCCAAACATTTACATGACAAATAGTTATTTTTAGCGTTCGCCCTTATACCAATCAGAACTTACGTGGGAGGAAGAAAGATGAGAGAAACTGAGAGAATTTACAGAAGCATTATTTAGAAGAAGCATTTTTAGTGATTGAAGTACCAAGCAGTCTCTGACTTAAGTCACTCAAAACAGACTTGTACTTTTTATCTTTACACAGGCTTATTGAGACTCAACACGGACATAATTTATTTTGTTTTGTTTTGTTTGTTTGTTTGTTTTTTTTACCTCTGTGTGTTCTTGAACAGGCACCGCTGGATGTCCCCGTAATTGTGAACTGGCTGTTTGGCCCAACAGTTTTAGAAAGCACAATGGTTCCATCAGTTTTGGCTTCTATGTAGAACGGCTGGTCTTTGAGGGCAATAAGTGTTTCATTCCTGCATTCCCACTTCTGGAGGTTGCTTTTGTCGTCGCAATCATATTGGCTGACTTCACTGCCCGTGCTCATACCCTGGGCCCCGAGGCACTTTTTGGTCGAGGTTACAAAAAGGCGGTTACCAATTGTCCAGCGCACATCAAGGCAGCGGGTGGTTTTTTTGACCAAACAAAATCCAGTGGCCTTATTAGTAAGAGTAAATGAAGAATCTGCAGGGTCAAATACAAAGACGTAATCAACTTTGGCAGAAATGTAATAAATGATTTGGCAGGGTTTTGTATTCTAAGATTCTTTGTTTTCCTGGTGTATTTTTTTTCATATCGATTGTCTTAGTTAATTCTAGTTAATTCTATTCCAGTTAATATTTCAATGGCCTTTTCAGGTCAGAATGCTAAATTGAGAACAACATTTGTGCAGGCTACATTAGAGTGAGGAAACAAAAAATGGCACTTGTCACCAGGGCAAGACACAAACAAATTCAATGAAAAAATGTCATTTGTTGTTTAAAAAAAAGCTAAAGGTTATACTTTACCATTTGGCAGTGCTATTGAACATTGAGAGGCTGGAATAAAGAGCACAAAAGCTGCTAGAGTTATCCTTGGTGTCAGCATTCTTCTAATAAGTCTCGGAGCAGACATCATTCACGCATTGCAAGCTGAGGATGTGTGAGCAGGAACATGAAAAAGGAGGGAATCTTAAAAGCACACTGACATGCTCCTTTTCTCCTTCCTTTTCATTGAAAAAGTGTCATGTTTCAGATTGGCACATTTCAGCATTTTTCTACTGGTTAAAAAAAAACAAAAGCTGCTGGGTGGTGGTGGAGGGTGTTTGTGGAGGAAGGAAGTTTGGCAGAACGCACACAAACATACAAACACATGCTTTTTTGCTCGCACGGACACCACACTCCAATATTGGTAGAAAGGGGCCTCAGTTACCTCCCAAAAGAAGAGAAAAAAGTGACAATTAAAAACAATATAACACTATGCATCGCTTGAACTCTCATCTCCATGGGTTTGATGCTCTTTCATTCATTATATCCCTATATTATAGCAATATAGACAGATATATAAACCGACAGATATTCTATGGCCCAAAAAGCAAATAGTGCTTAATTGATGTTGACTAAGATGTGGTTTATCAAGGACTGATCCATTCTATTTTTAGAAACACCAGGAGAAAAAACAACCTCTTTTAAAACAAAGAGGGAGTAGTGACACAAAAGAAAAAAAAGCCAAATTAAAAATGCAAATAAAAATACAAAAAAAACAGTAACAGCAGATGTATGTCTGGTCAGAATGATCTTGACACTTGGTTTCAGTCCATATTTTTATTTACTTATCCAAAGATTCTCCCCATAATTCTGGCACCACCTCTAATTTACTTCAAAATACTCTTTAGGCCAAATGCAGGAATCTTGCAAAGGCGTAATCAGGCCTTAAAATGCAAACAGAATATAAATGGAGATACTAAGTTATGGAATCAACGGGCTATAGACACGGTCGGTAGGAACAGAAAATTTACAACTCGTCAACTGTGAGATAACAAACAAACTTTTTAAGGATGACCTCAGATGTTCCGAATTTTGCTTTGTAATTCCACACACATGCAGATCCCCAGTAAATCAAAAGCTACGTTATTAGTTTTGGTCATGTGTTTTTCTTTTCCTATTTTCCTTTTTTTCTTGTTTGCTATACTTCACAAATCTAAACATGGAATGCAAGTCTCCAAATAATGTCCAATATAATGCTTAAACATTGCTTAAGAAAAGAACTTTGTGTTCATCCTGAATGTAGCAACACAATATCCTGTGCCGGCTGAAAGCACTCAGATGTGCTACTCTTCCTTTACATTAATCATAGCATTTTTCACTCTCACTTCCCCTTTGGTTATTCTCCTTTTTGTGCTTGAGCGCTCTGCTGAAATATCAACCTGTGACCACAGTTATTGTTTTTATAAGACTGTTGCACCATTGAATTTCATTGAACACAAACTACACTTTTCTCCATCGAACGAGAACGTAATGATGGTATTCATTCAGCGAAGATAGGCTTTGCCCTTCTATTTGGATGCTTTAGCAACGAAAATCTTTATGTAGGGGGTTTGGTGGACGATGGTCAGATTAGTGAGTTTGAGGCAACAGGGATTGTTTCTCTCTGCATTTAATATCAGGCACAAAAACGCCCCTGCCATCACTAGAAATCATTTTGAAAGGATTGTTTAAGAAAGTTTCTATCTGATTGTCAGCTCACTGACATTCCTACAAGGTGACCAAAGCTTTGCAATTTCATTTGTGTCAGTTATGTCAGTAATTCCTGATCCGATCTTGTCAGAAACCACACAAACCTTTGCTCCAGTCCTGTTGGCCTGCTGCCTGAAGTGTGTGTTGTTATTGTGAGTTTTATGAGCCTCTGCCTGCACTACCAACTCTTATCACAATCTAAATGAGATTTTTTATCAAAGTTGGTTTTATATTCCCACAAGGAGAGAGGCATAAATTAAAATAGTTACATTTTTAACAATTTTTTGTTGCCAGTAGCGTATGAGGCTTTATGATTTTTATTTTTATTTTATCTCATTACTTTTTCAAGCTATTAAACCCAAATAGGGTGGCACACTTGTCTGGTGGTTTGCACCATCACCTCACAGCAAGAGGGTTCTGGGTTCGAGTCACATGGACCCAGGACCTTTCTGTGTGGAGTTTCAATGTTCTCCCTATGTCTTCTCTCCGGTTTCCTCCCACCGTCCAAAAACCTCCATTTTAGGTTGATTGGACATTCCAAACTACCTTTAGGAGTGAGTGTGCGTGGTTGTTTGTCTTTGTGTGTCTAATTGTGTGTGGCCCTGCGATGGACTGGTGGATCGTCCAGGTTGTACCTTGTCTTTCACCCATTGAATACTGGGATAGGGTCCAGTCCAACCGCGACCCCATTTGGAAATAAGCGGTTCTGAAAATGGATGGATGATGATGTAATATAATGGTTTAAGCATGAACAGCTTAGATATGTCAGGTAAGATCCATGATAGCTCGGCAATTGCATTATTCCCTTCACATTAAGAAGTAAGTACAATTCTATTCTCGTACTAAAGTGGAGAGACTGCTCTGTCCCACTCATATAACACAAATGCTTCGGCATTTAGCATTTTCTCATTTAATCACAAGCACACTCGTTAACTGGATGTCACAGTTAATCTTCATTAACATTTATACAGTACAGTTTGTAGAAGTATTTTATAGAAAGACACTGTCAAATTCTGAATTTGGTTTATCATGTAGAAAATATCTCACTAATTAGGTAATGTTCTCTAACCTGAGGACCAGCTTGACCTGAATAAAACAAGCATGTGGCATAGACAAGTGAAGGAAGTGGCAGGTTACTGAGTACATGATGGACTTTAAGCTCAGTTTGCAGATAAGGACATACAGCCTTCGCTCAGTTCTTGTAATAAAAGTGGCATTCTGTCATTTTATGAACATACTTGCAATCAGAACACTACATGGTCACCATCTTTTCAGGACTTAGTCTTTTCTCTATTACCTGCTCCATGTCAATACTCCAGACATGAAGCATCTGTTTGCACTGCTCTCAGGTAAGAAGTTTCTATGAGTGTGTACGTGCTGGTCAGAGGGTTGTAAAGGTGATCAAGTCACAAGAGTAGTAACAAAAAGGCAGAATTCTCTTTTTGATGACTGTGTGATAAAACTGTCCTCTACAGTGTCGTTGGCCGTGGCGGCCTCTTGTCCTGATGGGGAATTTAACTGCACATCTGGAGAATGTCTTCCATCCCGACTTAAGAAAGACTGTAAAGATGGTTCAGATGAACATTTTTGTGGTAGGTCAGCTTACCTGCAAACATTTAAGTTTTCTTTTCCAGCTGTTTGTTTTGCAACAGTTGTGGCTCTGAAGGCAGAGCGGGTCATTTGTTAGTGTTGGTTTGGTCCTCGTCATTTTGAAATCAGTTTTAGGAAGATTCTGACCTTAACATCTGAGCAGGATATGACCATTTGTATGTGTGAACAGATGATTGTGGCTTGTCCAACGTAAGATTATTTGTAAATACACTATAGAAATGTATGTTATATCATTAGTTTTATTAAAATGTGTTGGTTTAAAACCATCCTGTGATAGTTATGTTTTTCACCCTGAATGATGCTCTATGGGAGCTTCACATTCAAAGTACTGACTCCTAGTTGTCTGGATATGGTATACTGTACAAACATATTTTGTCATTATTAAGGTTCATGTGACTTTGAAGATCATTCTTGTGGTTGGAAAGATGCCAGCAGTGCCTCCTATAGATGGAGGTGGCAGAGAGCAAACATCACCTCTGGACAGGATCACACATTAGGAAGCCCTTGGGGTAGTTACAATCACTTTTATCATCTGTTCATAATTCAGCCAGTAATAATTTATAATTAACGTGAAATGGATGCGGCTGCCTTTCAAATGAGAGTCTGACTTGATGGTTTGATCCAACTTGTGATGATTTTCTTTTTGTTGGACATAGGACATGTCATGCATATAGATGGAAAACAAAACGGTGCTTTGCTTCAGAAAGCAAATTTAGAGTTTTATGTTGAACACCTGGTTGCTCTGGGATGCCAAATGAGGTATGAGAACACAGACACTTGAGATATTTATTTAAAAGCAGACAAATCTTTGGGTGAGTGTATGGCTGTTTTCTTCAGATATCTCTGTTTATATGTTTTAGATTTTGGTATCATCTTAATGGCACATCATCATTATCGTCAGACTTGGAAGTTAGAATGGTCAGAGATACAACCTCTAAAGTACTGCTGAAGATTTCGAAGAGCAAAACAAATGGCTGGGAGAATGCGACGGCTTTCATTGGTAATCAACCAGAAGGATACAAGGTGAATAAATTATGCTGTGTCTCCATCCTGTATCCAGACATGCGAGTTTTATGGATCTTTATCTAGTCTTTATCTGGCTTCCTGTGCTTCTATAATGCCTAATTTCCGAAGCAATGATAAAAAAAAGGCTTGGTGGATTTGATCATTTTCGCAACGTTGCAACATTAACGCAGGTAGACACCGGGACATGAGAAAGATAGTTCCTGCTGTAATGTTATGCTTTTATTCAGGGGATTAAGCTACTTTGGTTTTGTTCAATAAATCATTTGTACAGAGAGCGGAAGGAGATAGAGAAAAATACATTCCACTCTTTGAATACAATGATTTCAGAACAATTTTAGAACCTTGTGCAGATGTCTGTTCTCCCTACAGCTGCAGTTTTCACACAGCCCTTCATTTATGGGACCCACGGATGTGATGGTGGATGATATCACCTTTGAGTACTGTGGAAATGAAGACATTCCAGATGGATCCGATCGCCTCTCGTGTGATTTTGAAAAGGATACCTGTTCATGGTACCATGATTACACAGCCAGCCTTATGTGGAAAAGGAGCAATGGCTTATATGAAGACATAACTGGTAATGGTAAGTTTACAATGTGCAAGAGGACAAGTAGGAAGAAAGGCAGGAAATGCCCTTTGAGTTTGTTCCAGACTTCTGTAGTAATACTGAATACCAGAAAAAAGTGATTAATTTCGTAAAATATGAAAATGACAAATGAAACGACAGCTTGTCTTTTCTTTTAGAGTAAAGTATTGCTATCCTTTAAAAGCTCACTTTATGCATTGATGGTTACATAGTTTTGAAAACATTTGGAAATTCTGCTTGAAAAAAATTTGAGTTTCGTCACACTGACAAAAATTAGTTCTTTCCGTCAGAGGAAAAAAGGGTATTTTTTCTTCCACTGCAGGCTATTTTATGTTGATTAAAGCTGCTCACAACCTGAATTCAGCGTCAAAAGCCAGACTTGCGAGCCTCCCTCAACCTGCTGGCCAAGTCATATGCGTGAGCTTCTGGTACCACATATTTGGAAACAGCATTGGTACGAGCCTCGCTGCAAACAGCTTCACTTTCAGGAAAACAAAAACCTAATTTTACATAATTTTATACCTCTACTGTACAAATAATTGTGCTATTTTCATGCGATCAGGTTCATTGAAGTTTATTGCAAAGCGTTCCGATGAACCAGAGACGGTTGTGTGGATGAGAAGTGGCACGCAGGGAAATAAGTGGCGGTTTGCAGATCTTACCTTCAACAGTGACAAACCAATACAGGTACTGTCTAAGCTATCTGTTGCTGGGTATAGGTGAGATCGTTTATCAGAACTGTCTAGACACAGAAGTTACATTATCAGGAAGTTACAACATTTCTGAGCTCTCTCGCTGTTTTTCTGAAGTTCATACTGGAGATTGTAGGCTTACAATAAGTTTTTCTTTTCTTTTAAATTGTCTCTTTCTTGTCTTTACGTGGCGATAGCTACTTTTATCATGAATCCAACTGTGCTCCAGTTCATCATAGAAGCCGTGCCGGGCAGCAATCGTGGGAGTATAGCCATCGATGACATAGTGGTGTCCAGCAGTCCAACTGGTGCCTGTCCGCCTGAGAGGGAGTGCACTTTCCAGGGCTCCCTCTGTGGCCTTGAGCCCAAACCCACTGCGAACTTCGGCTGGAACCGCGTTACTGGGATATCTCAGCCATCCAACTCTTCTGGCCCAGCAACAGATCACACTCTGGGGACAGAGCAAGGTTTGACACAACATAGGATGACAAAAGCGGTAGACTAGTCTAGTACACAGTCCAGGCCTTGCAGCAATTCAGGCTTCCTTGCACTTTACCTGTAGGTTATTACCTGAGTGCTGAGTTATGGAGGCACCCTGTTGGGTCCAGAGGTGCTATGATGACGACAGCAATGGAGCCCACTCCTTCCAATGGGGAATGCCTAATATTCTGGTACTACATGGAGGGAGACAGAGTGGGTGAGCTCAGTGTTTACCTACAGCCAGCAGACAGCCTCAACAACTCCACTGAACTGTGGAGCAGAACAGGAGACCAAGGCACACACTGGAGGCACGGAAGAGTGACGCTTTTAAGCCCCGATGACAGATATCAGGTAAGGACTCAACCAACATGGCATTTTGTATTCAAGGGGGTGCATCTCAATCAACTTCTGAAAAGTTTACATCAGGTCACCGTTCTGATTGACAGGTGATTTTTGAGGCAGAAGTGGGGGATGGACAGAGGAGAGACATAGCTATTGATGACCTCACTGTCCTGAATGGCGAATGTCCCCCAACAGGTTAGACATTTTTTCGATTGACTTTAACTTGCCAAGTGTCTATATTTGCTTCTGTGGCTGTAATGTATCTGTGTTTTTTTTTGGTTTGGTTTTGTTTAGGCTTTTGTGACTTTGAGATGGACTTCTGTGGTTGGGTGAACACCCGTCCGGCCCAGAATGGAGTTGACTGGGACTGGCTCTCAGGTGAAAGTGAGGGTACTTTCATTCCAAGAAGAGACCACACAACAAATACTGCTTTAGGTGAGCAAACACACATACCGTTAACCTTAGGTGCATTCAGAGCAGGATTGTTTTACTCTTTATTCACTTGTGATGTATTTTATTTCCAAAGGTCATTTTGTAATTTTTATCCAAAATGGAAATTACGACACAAACATTGCGCAGCTTCAAAGTGAGACTATGGAGGCTGTGGACCAAGCTTGCCTGGAGATCTGGCACTTTTCTCAAGGATGGCTTGTGAATAGTAAGTTCAATGTTTTTTTTCCAGGCACTTTTCAAATATTATGCACATTTCTATTTAGGTTTACTTATGTGATGTTGTTTTAGGTAGACAGACTAAATACATCGGAATAGTATATGGAGTTTATGTTGAGATGCCTGATCACAGACAAGGACATTTGAGGGCTTCTCAGATTGTGTTGCTAAAGGAAACATCACAATTTTTATGTGAATGCTTTGAACCCAAAATAAATGTTTTTTTTCTCTGTTTCTGACTTTCTGTGGAACTTTTTCAAAGAATTTAAAGACAACCCAATTTGTTATTGTAAGGGTTCATAGAAAACTGCAAATGAGTCATGGCAAACCTTCTCAGAGCTTCTTAGCTTAAGAGGATTTTTCCTCACTTTTCTAGGGAATATTTCAAACATGACATGTTCCAGTTGATAAAGAATCTATTGACATAAAAACAGAAAAGGATAAAAACAACAGTACATGAACGATTTAGTAGGTCTCAATTTATCCTTCCCCGTCGTTTAATGGACATTTTGAAATTCTCAGTCTGATGAGGGTATTTACTGCTTTTAATCTTTTCTGAACACTTTTTAAATCCAAATTCTGGAACTTTTAGAGCCATCCGACATCACACTAACAGTGCTCATAAATGATACTGCCGGGCTGCGCCCTGTATGGAGTACGATGGGTTATACAAATAGTACATGGATCCTGGACAGAGTGGATTACAATGCTTCAGGTCCTCACCAGGTAGATTGGGCATCCCTTCATAACATACCCTTGTGATTTTGTGATTTTAAGAAAAACGCTTACTCTGAAATAAAATCTTGGGTCAAAGCTGCATCCTTTTTTTTTCAGATTATCTTAGAAGCCACAAGTCCACCCTCAGGAGATGGGAGTTTTGCTCTAGATGATGTCCACATCATCAGGGGCAGGTCTTGTGATGACGTTAATCCAAACACCACACCAAACCCTCCCACCACAACCACAGCTGCTCCATCCAATGCCATGGACTGCTCCTTTGAAGAAGGTGAAAATGGGAAAATACGGGGAAAAACTATTTCATTCAGAAGTTTTTGCCTCCTCAATAGTTGCATACTATCGATTGAGTAGTCTGTAGTCATCTTATACTCATGTCACTAGCACAGTATCTAACAATTTTAACGTGTTTCTTGTAAAACAGGTCTGTGCAACTGGGACCAGGAGGTCAGCAATGTCCTGAACTGGACCCTCAGTAGTGGAGTTCAAGTAGACGGACCATGGGATGGGCCGCTGTATGATCATACTGTGGGGAATAATCATGGTATTGATTACTGATAACAAAACAATAACACATTATATGGAAGAGGATTTTTTACCATTGCTGTTTTATCAATGTGCTCTCATCTGGACTTTTTCAAAATATTTAAATGTTTGGCACCATTTACACTTGAAAACCAAGTTGTGACTGATATTTTTTATCACTCTTTCATTCAGCCAGTAAACTGTTTGCATGAGTTTATCCTCCTCTGATCTCTGGCTTTCTTTTTTTTTTTTACCAAGGCTACTTTTTACTTCTAAATGGATCTGGATCTGAGGATAATGAGACAGCAGTCATCTCTGTTCCTGCCCACAATTCTTTATCACAAAGCTGCATTGAATTTTGGTATTACATGTTGGGGCCTTCAGTGGCCACACTAGATCTGCTTGTTCGAACCGTATGTGCTCTCCATGGAATGCTTTTTTATTCTACCATTCAATGCTTTGATAGCTATGTTTGACTCAGTAACTATATTCGTTCTGTTTGTTTTAGAATTCTTCTGAAGTTTTGGTCTGGACTCGTAAGAGGACACAAAATTCAGACTGGATGAGAGCACAAGTATCTACCACCATGAATAACACCCTACAGGTAATCTAAGAAGTGTTCCAAACCTGTAATATACTCCTTCCTCCCATGGGCTTTATAAAAATAAAAAATCTTTTGAACACACATTGTTAAAAAACAATTAAAAAAGTTACATAGTGTACACAAAATGCACATGTATATATGTGCATTCTATAGATACCCATTCAATTATTGAATTATCTCGATTACAATTTGATTGTACTTTTTACTGTGAAAAATAGATAGCTAAGACCATTTTTGATAGCTGATTTTGATTTAATTTAACTAGATGTTGCCGTTACTTCTCATTGAGCAATTTCCTCCTGGATAAATAAAGCTTCTTGAATCTTCAACCTTCATCCACAGATAATGTTCAGGGGGAAAAGGCACATTCACAGTCAGGGTTTCATGGCTATCGATGACGTTAAAGTGAAGGACGGAGCGTGCAACGATCAGAGTATGTACAATGATATGAATAGCTGACCAACACCAACCAGAGATTGATGCCATTTTGACTTTTTCTCTCTGTTTTAGACCTGTGTGGATTTGACTCAGACTCCTGTGGCTTTGAGAACAGTGTCAATGTTTTGGGTCGCTGGGAGCGCAGAAAGGGAACAAAGCACCACGTGGATCACACCTATGGAACTGAAAATGGTGAGCTCGAGACTTTACTGCAGTGTAGCTGCAGAGGGTCAAATATGAGCAGTTCTTTTCAAGTAGCTCAAAACGCAACTTTAGTCAACTTACTTCAAAAATACTTCTGGAGGACTATTTGTTTTTAACTGATGTGAAAAGGAATAGTCCTGGTGCATATTACATTTCAAACTGAGGGGGTTAATAATTCAAAAACACTCCAAAGGGAATTTAATTTGCCTTTACAAAATTAAATTTGCTGGATCAGGCATGTAAAAACAAAAAGCAATCTGTTTTAAGTATGTGTGCATGTGCATGCTTCATAGGTTTTTACATGACTGTGAGGACCTCCAATTCCACACAGCCTGACGTAGCTGAGCTGCTCACCCCAGAGTTCCCCACAGCTGCAGAGATGTGTGTGTGCTTCTGGTCAGTCTGCTACCGTCACACCTAACTATGCAATGTTGTCTGAATCACATTTGAACGTTGATATTCATTTGATGTTCACTGTTATAGGTACTGGTTACCCACAGATTTGGGAACCATCCTTTCTATTCATGTGCTGAGAAGTGGGGAGCTGGGTGATGCGCTCTGGCAGCGACCTGCGTCCGTCTCCACAGGCTGGGTGGTGGCCGAGGTCACTGTGTCCTCACCTGCAAAATTCTATGTAAATATTTTCTGCCAATCCTCTGCAACACACCGCATTTTTTTTCTTTCCTGCAAGATTCCTGTCCAAAACAGTTGTGTTCTCTCTCCAGGTCGTGTTTAAGGCCACCCATGTGCCCGGCGCAAATGATACAGTGAAAATAGATGATATCTCTGTGAGGAATGGGGCCTGCGGTCCTGCAGGGAGCTGTGACTTTGAGTCAGGACAGTGCACCTGGGTCAACATCCGGAGAGAAGATGGTCACGAGTTCGTCTTGACCAGTGGAGAATCCCACGGTCCACCAACAGACCACACTACTGAGACTCCAGAGGGTAAATAAGCTGCCTAGCACAGAAGTTAGACAAAACAAATCTGAAGCTTTGCTATGGTTTATGTCTGTATCAGAGCTGTCTCATCTGTTATGATTTTGGTGTATTGTGTGAGACAGTAATGTTTCCATAAGATGTAAAATGGAAATCATCACCCATAAATGCTGGATGCTGATCTGCAAGCGACCAGAACCAAAAGCCAAAATTTCCTGTTCAATATTATTTTTTCTGACTTTTGACGGCAAGAAATGTGTTATTGTGAAATATTCAAATTGATATTTAAACAAAATTTAAGCTATACTGAAGGTGACTAAAGTCCAAGATATCATAATGATTGACAAAAAAGATAGCAAAAACGAAAAATTGGATGTTTCTGTTGTAATTGTTCACTGTCTGTTAAATAGCGCCACAAGAGCATTCCCACTGATTTTTAACAACAGTCACTCTTTTACTGACACAGCATGTTAGTTAATAACTTCCCTTTTTATTCTTGACCTGTTTCCTGCTGGCACTGCCCCCACGCCCAGTCACCCTTTTCCTCCATGCTATATAGATGTCCTTATGTCTAAAAAAATGCCTTGAAATAACTAGAAGACCCCAAATCCATCTTTAATGTTGCTTCTGTTCCAGTCCAATTAAAAACAGAATTAGTGCTTCTACAAAGACTTATGATATGAAAATATTAAGAAAAAGCTTCATATTTTTGTTGCCTTTTTGCGTGCAGGTTGGTTCTTGCTGAGCTCATCCCCTCACCAGAATCGCCGCAGTGTAGCACAAGTAGTGTCTGAATGGATCCAGTTGAAAGACACCTCCTGTCTCACCCTTTGGTACCACATGGACAACAGGTTAGCGGAAAACAGAAGGAGAAAAAAAAAAATCACCTCGTCATGGATTTTGTTTTTTCCACTTCATACAGTATGTGACTGTGTAGAGAAAGGATGCACTTTATCCTGTTGATTAGTTTCCTCGTTGACTTCCTCAGGAAGTGTGTACCAATGCCATGTAGTCATGAATCACCTGCTTCACTTTGTGCAAGACTGACGATTCTGTGTCAGAGTTCCCCATTAACATCCAGCTTTTTGAGATTGTTGTAGCCACAACCACAAAAATAAGTGTTTCTGTGGCAGTAAACGTGAGGGTGTGTGGTTGTTTGTCCAGGGTGTGCCCGTCGTCAGCTCGGATAAGGTCCAGCCCCCCCGACCCTCGTTGGGCATAATAGAAAATTGTTGGATGGAATATTAGATAGCATAGAAACTGAGTACTTTTGTTCATTTTTATCTCTTATGGTAAACTATGGCTTTTGTGTGTTGGTTGTCAGTGCCTCCGGGACACTGCGGGTCTTCATGCGCTCAGGCCCATCAAAGATGGACCTGTTGTTCCACAGTAATAGCAGTGGGAGCAGCTGGAGCAGGTTATCTCAGTCTGTAGACACATCCGAACCTTTCCAAGTACGCAAACGTTGTAATTCCTGTATAAGAAACTAGCACTAATATATGGGGGCAGAACTTTAACCATGAGGTTTGTGTACCCTTAACAACAGCTGTTGATCGAGGCAGAGTCTAATGAAACGGGATTTATCGCCATCGACGACATCAGTCTCACATCAGGTCGTTGCCAAGGTATTGAAGCTGTTATATTCTCCATTTTAATTTATTCTGTTGGCTTCACAGGAGAATGTTTCTTCCATCAAATTAATCCAATTGCTTCGTTATTCCTGCAGCAAATGAAACAAGTTCTGGGTTTTCGGGGTGTTCATTTGAAGATGGCACCTGTGACTGGGAAGACATTAGCGTTGGCCAGTATCAGTGGGTCAGAAGGAATGCTTCTGAAAACACCGGCCCCTCTGTGGACAGCACACTGGGCACTGAGCTCGGTAAGACTCCGAAATTGAAAACCAGTGACCCAACAGCCTGTGTCAGACTTGTGACTTTTTAAACATTCTTCAATGATATGAAAATGTACGAGTCAAAGCAAACATGCTCTATTTTAAGGCTTTTGTATGAGTATTAGTTTAGTTTAACTGAGTTCTGCAATAACTCTTCCAGGCTGGTACATGACAGTGGAGGCTGATCGAGGGGAACACATAAGCCCTGCTGCTCTGCAGAGTCCCATCATGACACAGGCCAGCACCTCTTGCACACTACACTTCTTCTACAATATCGCCGGAGAAGGTACATTTTCAATATGCGTACCTACGAGCAGCATTCAAACAAACAGACAAACAAATGTCAGAGACTCGTTCCGACCCTGGTTCAGCATTTCCGTGACTGTTGCAGACTCGCAGCTGAGCGTGGTGCTGAAGGAAGGCTCCAGGACCACCACTCTGTGGTGGTTATCTGGTTACCAGGGAGATCTGTGGCAGCACGGTGAGGTCACAGTTGGCCGAAACCCGCATGACTTCACCGTCCTGTTTGAAGCCTCCAGGAACTTTGACCGCCCTGGGCATGTTGCTGTTGATGATGTTGGCTTCACAAACTGCTCCCTGCCTGGTAAGCTGCTGCTTTGGATGCTTTATTTTTTTTCAAGCAGATTTAGGTTAATGAAAGAATTTTGGGGTTATTTCGTAGAGCCCCAGCCGTGGTGTCCTGAGAGTATGTTCAAGTGCAAAAACAGCGTGTGTGTCGACCCCAACCAAGTCTGTGATTTCAGTGATGACTGTGGGGACTGGTCTGATGAACAGGACTGTGGTGAGATATTGCAGATTTTAAAGGGTAGAACATGTGTACTTTGTTTGATACTTCAGGTTAAACCTTTCAAAAATCTAATCAAATATCAATAGTTTTTTTTAACGTGAGATTTCAGATTTTTATTTTAAAAAACTTCCAAAACCTGCCTGAGCGCATGAAGACCCGCAGTGTCCCGGAGGCACTGACAAAAGGATGGCTTTTGTAAATAGGTTCCTTTTAGAAACTATGTGGAAAGTAAGTCATTGTCAACCCCCTTCATGGTTATACCCTCTAACACTATAGATAAACATGGTGTGGAGGAACGCTGCAACTTTGAACATGGCCTCTGTTTCTGGGAGGAGAGTGATGTTGACATACTCGGAGCTAAGTGGACTCAACACAAAGGACAGGAAGCCTGGCCCGACCACGGGCCTCCCCGGGATCACACCCTGAACTCTGCCGCTGGTCTGAGACTCTGTGCTGAACAATAGTGCTCCAGATTTAGCCCGTCAGCCGCAGGAATGTTCTGCTTTAACTTCTTTGTTGATGTTGTTATACAGGTCACTATGTTACACCTGCTCAGCTGAAAGTGAAAGGCCAAAACTCGGAGATGCTCTCCAAAACATTGCTCCCAAGCTCCAACTGCACTGTGAGCTTTCTGTGTTTTATCAAATCCATCGAGGACTTATAGAGAGACAATACATATTCTACAAACTATGAAACAACAAAAACACAAACGGCATACGAATAATGTTAAATCAACATATGAAAACTGTTCTTTGTTGCATAGAAGAATTTGAAAGCAAACAGTAAAACTACAGTTATCTAACAATTGTTTGTTTTGATATTAAAAAACGCTTTTCTGCTATCATTTGACTTTTTTAACCTTTGTAGGTAAGATTCTTTTACTTCAGCATGGACGATGCTGCAGCCACACTAACAGCACTGTCCAGGACGCTGACGTCTGGTAGTAACGACAGACAGTTGTGGCTCAGGGAACCATCACAGAGCTACAACTGGCAGAGAGCAGAGGTCACATTCTCCTCCTCAGCTAACAGCAAGGTTTGTGAGAGCAGTCTATCAGTGACCTCAGGCAAACTCATGGGTAACATAGAAAGAAAAGACAACTGTCTCTGTTTTCAATCGGTGTCTTAGGTTGTCTTTAGACATGTGCTTGGGGACGCTCAAATGGGTCTGGTTGCAATGGATGACATCTCTTTCTCCAAAGAGTGTGTTTTTGACCCAGACAACAACAAACTTCCCGACATATCACCCACTTCTGCCCCTTCAACACCATCTGCCTCCACTCCGCCCATCGGCTCCTGCCAGGTAAGTTACAGTAAGGTGAGTTATTCCACAAATAACACCACAAAACTAGTACCAACGCTCTTTCATAACGGTTGCAGGATGGTGAATTTTTCTGCTGGCAGTCATCTGGTAACATCTGCATTGCGTCCACGTTGCAGTGTGACTATCATCCACACTGTCCGCAAGGGGAGGACGAGGCTGGTTGTGGTGAGAGCTCCGTGTTGCATTAACAATGTTAATTCAAAGAGACATGAGACCGTTTCGTAAGTGGTGCAATGTGCCTTAACTGTTATGACATATGTCAAAAAGTGGAAAACCAGATGGAAAAGTACATTTCTCATCAGCTTCTAAAACGCGTGAACAGCAAAGATTTTCTGAAGAAAAATCAGAATTGCTGCAGTGACGGAAACGTCTTGATATTTTGCAAATCAGTAGATATGAAATGCTAACCCTTCACCTTTTTTTCAATATTACTCACTTCTGTATTCATCACTTTAGGTCCGTGCACTTTTGAGAGTGATCAGTGCCAGTGGAAGGACACGAGCGACGGACAAAGCATGTGGCAAAGACAGAGAGCTAGCAACAACACTGAACCGCCTACAGATCACACAACACACACTGGTGACTTTTAGGATTTGTTGACTGAATTATCGTTTGACCATTTGGATCCATGACGTGAAGGGATCATAGCTTTACGCCACCTTCCTGATGTCTCAGGGCCAGCTTTGTTCATTCAGCTGTCCTTCATTCTCAGGCTTCTACATGAGAGTGAATGTCAGTCATGAGTCCACACTCACTGAAGCCAAACTCCAAAGTCCCCCGCTCCCCCCTTCTTCCCCCTACTGCCAGATTCTGTAAGTGTTCAGACCGTAAATGTTCACCGATTGTCACGCCGAAAGAAATGAGACTATATCTTCTGCTCCGTTGTTGAATATGAAAGTTGCTCAATGCTTGCTCCCCACAGCCCCCGTCTTTCTGCCATGCAACTCTCCCCCTAATCCGACATTCTCCTCTTCTTCCTTCCTTCTTTCCTCAACCCAGGTTTCACTTCCACATCAGCTCAGAGAGTACTGGGTCACTCAGAGTGCTTATGCAGCAAGCTGAAGGCAGTGAAGCAATCCTGTGGTCACGCAGTCACAACACCGTCTCCCCCTGGACCCGAGAGCATCTGCCCGTAGGCCTGCACCAGCAGCCTTACAAGGTCTTTTTTGTCACGCATTAAACCACCAACTCAGTTGTTATATTCAAGACTTAATGCTCAGGAACATTCAGCGAAGGGGTTTTTAAACAAACTCAGAGTTTGTAAAGAGGATGTCCACGCTTCTGAAGGATGTTGTGTCATCAGCGTACAGCGAATTCACCAACTCAATTCAACCGGCCTCTTTCATGCGATGGATGCGGTTGTTTTCTTCAACATGCAATTTCCTACCCTATAAGAATCTCTTGGCCTGCTCACAACTTTATACCCATCATTTCTAGATATAAGTAGGAATGTCCAAAAAAAAATAGTAGAATGAGACAATGTTTTGTTCCAGAGTTATAAACACATTCTTATTCTACTGCCTATTATAGAAGCAGGGTTTCTTGAAATTAAGTAAGTAAAGGGAATCTGGTATCGATATTTTTCGTCAAGTTTTCTAATGTGTTCTGCAGCCACGCTGGTTTTGGCTCAGACAGGAAGAGACTAAAAAAGTGACCGAGATTCAGTCAACAGGTCGCAGCAGTCCCACTGGCAGAAGTGCATTATTATATTTCACAGAATTTTTCCAAAGACAATGTCCAAACTGTGCAGTAAAACCCAAAGTATCTCTGTGTTTTTTAGATTTGGTTCAGTAGCTTACACAAAGGAACGGAGACTCCAGGTGCTGGAAAGCATGCTGTCAGCGTGGATGACATCTCCTTTCTTAACTGTGAAAAATCCTACCAGCCACCAGGTAAATCTGGTTTCATTCAAATTTGAGTCTGCTGATTAGGAATGAGTGGGTTTAGTTTGTGTGGTATGCATTTATTCTGAAACACTCAAATTTCTCTCTGTAGCACTGTCGTCCTTTAGCTGTACCTTCGAGGAGGGTCTGTGTGTTTGGGTAAAGGGAGCTGAAGATGAGCTGGACTGGGTCAGCAGGACTGGCCCAACTGAAACCCCCAACACCGGGCCTGCAGGAGACCACACAACGGGTGAAGGTCAGTGTTTACATATGCAGTTTTCCTTAAAATCATGCATATTAGCAATCAGTTTTGTGGTATACTATGAATCACCTGCACTAAAAGGTTGCATTTACAGCAAATTTTGCTGTAACGAATTCAGAGGTTTACAGTAAAAAAAGTCATCAGTAAGCATTACTGGAACTAAAAAGTTCCAAAATTTGATTTCCCAAAAAATCTGCATTAGAAAACCAGATAATCAGCATAACACAAATATTGGTCAGGTATGACTAAGAATGCTAGGAAGGGGATGTTGAATACGTCTTTAGGGCAGTTCTCAGGATCAGTTAGTATCAATTCTATTAAAGCTAACTGTGTGTACTAGTGAACACATTAAGTATGTGAAAAGTCTAAAATGTATATATTTACAGGGAAATACCTTTACATCGAGAGTTCTCCTAAGAGCCTGAAGGGAAAAACGGCCCAGCTTAAGTCATCACTGCTGCCACCTGCTGATGAAAAGGGATACTGTTTTACTTTTTGGTACCACATGTTTGGGGCTACTGTTGGCTCTTTGAGGATGATTCTACAAACAACTGATCCTCTGGAGAGAACACTGGTATTTTGAGTTGTTTTTATTCATTAATAGATCAATTGGTTAAAGACAGATAATTCAGAGAAGGCTACACTGTTTTCATCAATGATGTTTAAGCCAGGACACTTTACTTCCCTTTGCTGCAGTGTTAGAGAACAGCTATAAGGCCGATTGAGAAATATTTGCGGCTGTTTCCTCTCTCTCATTTTTCTTTGTTATTATAGTTTTCTCACAGTTGTGAAATAGCGATTGCAAAATAACATCAATGCATGGTTAAAAAAAATGAGTGCAAGCTGCACACTTTCCGAGCCTACCAATGTGTTGCAAAAACCTCCTCACATCCTCATTGTGACAAGTGAATCAGCCTGCTGTATTTCCTGTAGGTTTGGCAAAAAACTGGAAACCAGGGAGATGAGTGGCTGTTAGTTCAGAGCCACGTGACCTTGCAGAGAGTCCACCAAGTGATCCTGGAAGCAACAGTTGGTGGAGAGGCTGGCGACATAGCAATCGATGACATCTCCCTTGTTCATGGAGCTTGCCCAGCCTCTGGTAAACTGAAGCTGAACTACCCGCTCATTCGTCATTTTATTTAGCCAATTAATCTAGAGTTTTGGGTTTTCTGGTGCATGTCCCGGCTACCACAGGGCAAGAATGAGGGCACACCATCAGCAGGTTGCTGCTCCTTCACACATGGACACAAACCATCCATGCTCACACTAACTTCTTGGATAAGTTTAGAATTGCCATTTGACATAAAATGCAAGTCCTCTGGGACTCAAACCGGGGACCCTCTTGATGTGCGGTGACGGTGCTATCCACCACACAACATTGCCGTCCGGACAAGAATCAAATAAATCAAGTCTTTCTATATTTTGTCTATTTGTTCTAGAATTAGACAATAAATCATGTCTGTGCCAGTTTTTGACATGAAAACTAATCAGTGAGCCACATACCTGTCGGTCCAATAATATAATACAGCCCCACATCTTTCTCCAAGGATTAACTGTTGCATTCTGGAACTGCATTCTGGAAGAAAACCTGGAAGAAAATATCACCTATCAAAGAAAGAGATTGAGCAGAGAGAAGAAAACCGTTTCTTGACATCAAAGTACATGTATATTGTTTAAATGACACTTTCTGTGATGCTATCCTGTCCTGTAGATTTGTGTGACTTTGAGGAGAGCAGCTGTAACTGGCAGCAGATGACAAGCGATAACTTTGATTGGGTGAGGCATTCAGGCCACACTGCCAACCCCAACACGGGACCAGACGGCGACCACACCACCAACACAGCCATGGGTCATTACTATTACCTGCCCTCTTCAGCCAACGACCAAGCTGGCCAGAAAGCTTTAATGTCGTCACCACTGTACCCCGCAGGTAGGGATCGCTACTAATTTAATTTGATTAGCATATAAGGCTCACAGAATGAGTGATTTCATTAGGAAAGCTGTCAACGAGAAGCGCACGTAAGTGTGAACAAACCTTCAGATTTTTGTTTTGTTTTTAAAACTGAGCACTGTCTGTTTCCTGCTAATTCAATTAATTCAATACTAATTCAATTTGTATGTAGAGGAAAACACAAACAACGTCAGCTTTATTTACTCTTCAGATTAAAAAAAAAGCCATGATATTGCCTTTTTTAACTTGTGATTTTTCCCCCCCAGACAAGGCATTCTGTGTACAGCTTTGGTACCACATGTACGGTGAAGGGGTGGGGACGCTGAATATTTACCAACACAGTGAAGATGGGAAGGAAGCTCTGATTTTCTCAGAGACAGGAGACCAGGGCCGTCTGTGGAGGTTTGCTCAGGCTTCCCTCCTGCCACGCGTTCAACCATACAGAGTGAGTCACACAGATTTACCCAAAATTGACGATTCTGACTCATTCATTTCTAGCAAAGTTCCATTATGTAAGTTAAGTTTTAGACTATGACTCTTGTGATACCATACCAATCACATAAACATTTCCCACATCGTTTAATTTGATTTTTTGCTCGTCCTATGTTTTCATTTGTCTGTATTCATTTCATAGCATAATCCTCAGACATGAGGTCCGTTAGTACATTTAGTTCAGCAATGTTCTTTGTATTGTCTAATGGATTTCATTTTTGGTGTTACTGACTTAAAACAATCGTCAACTACATATTTTCAGCCAGAAAAACATATACTCCTTCTTAAGGCTTGACTTTGATCCAAAGCTAAAATATATCTCTAAATGACAGCACATAAACTGAATTGTGTTTCAGATTGTGGTGGAAGGTGTGAAGGCCGGCCCCTCGCTGGAGGGAGACATGGCGTTCGATGACGTACAGCTCACAGATGCTCGGTGTCCCGCTCACGGAGTGTGTGACTTTGAGATCTCCCTCTGTAGCTGGAGCAACTTGGGTGGAGGTGTTGACCAGGGAGACTGGCTCCGTGCTGAAGGGGCCTCTCCTAACCCCAACACGGGCCCCAGTGTTGACCACACTACTAACTCTAGTCATGGTAACTATGTAGTAGCTGGTTATGATCAAGTCCACTGACTCATTGCCTCTAGTTCAGTTGACCCTTTGATGCATTTATGAAGCCCAGCTAGAGAAAATATCAGCAACAAGATCTGGGATGTTCTTGTGTGTATTTCTGATGTTGTTTACCAGCTGATATTCCTGTTTCTTTTGAGGGACATTTACATAAAAGCTCCCACTGCACTGGTTTGTTTTTCTCCAGGTCACTATGTTTATGTGGACAGCTCAGTGGGTGAGTGGGGCGACATGTCCTTCCTGATCAGCGACGTATTCCAGCCTTCTTTCAGAGGGCACTGTCTCACTTTCTGGTACCACATGTATGGCAGCCATGTTGGGACTCTTAAGCTCCACATTAACGACAGGTTTGAGGATAGTCAACATTAAAAACATAAGCTATTTGCCAACCGTAGAAGGCCTGTTTAAATTGGTTCTCTCTCATAGGAAAATGCACGCAGGTGGTGATGAGGAGGGACTCCTGAAGTGGATTGAAAACGGAAATAAGGGAGACCAATGGCAGCAAGCCCGTGTACCAATTAAACATGAGGAAGCATTCTGGGTAAAACATTCTATCAGGTTTTATCTTAGAAGAAGTATTAAGATGACTAAAGTTAGAGTTTAACAAGCTTGCTTAGCATCATTATTGTACATTCCTTGGATTTTGATTCAAAGCTTTTGAAACTGTTGGAAAACTCAGTCTCTCCCCTTGCTCAAGACGATTGTTGAACGTTTTTTTTCTATTTCAGTGATTGAACATCTTTAGTCAATTACATCCCACCTCCTTTTACTAAGTGATTCCATTTACTCATTAACATGACAGTTCTGTAGTGGGTGTGTTTTGGACGATATGTAAGTCACCAGTTTTCAAACTCACTTTTGTTTAAAAGAAAATCATTTTGTCCTGTTACACACAATGTCCCTCAGGGGTCAGCCTGAGAATCAGTTTTATTTTGTTTTTATATGCCTCCCCAGCCCCTTTGACCTATTATGCTGAGACAGGGAGTTTCTTCTTACTATTAGCTGGTGGGCTGAGCTCTGTATATGTCTGACTGCAAAAATTATGTTAATTAGACACCTAAAAAAAATCTTTAGCTCAGTTCTCTGCAAAACATTATTTTGTCTCCTGTTATTTGAGCAAAAAAACACTGCCACCTGCTGGTTTTCTGCAAGAACGCACAAGTCTGTTGCAAAAAATGTCTGTTTATTTGACCAGTAGTCAGTCCAGAGCAACACACCTCAAATCTTGTGCAGTACTAGATTTGTCTTAACTTTTAACATTAAACTTATTCTATACACTTTGATCACCTGAAACCTCAGCAATTGAGGCAGCCTATGTTTAACAAGTACCAAGCAAACAGATCACAGTGTTTCCATTTCATCCTCCCAACTCTAGTTACAGTTATGTTTCAGATTGAATCTTACCAGCATCCCTAAAAAGCCATTTGTTACTTTTCTTATTCATCTTATTTTAGATTTGAGTTTGCACAATCAAGAGAATGAATGAATGAATGAATGGATGAATGAATAATATTTAACATTTAATTATTTGGGTTTTCTACATTTCTTGATGGGTTTTCTGTCTTTGTTCCCTTCTCTTTCTTACTCCACAGTTCGTGTTTGTGTATCAGAGAGGGATGAATACAGAAGGTGACGTTGCCCTTGATGATATCAGCATCCTCCCTAATGAATGCTACTCAGACCCTGCCGTTAACTCTTCAGGTGAATGTCTTGCTTTGACTATTAAAACAGATGAGTGACTTTAAAAAAATAATCATATTTAAAATGTAATCACATAATTAATTTTCAAACTTCTAATATCAACCTGTTTTGTAGATTCCCTGTCTGTCAGCCTTGCGGTTGGTCTGACTTTGCTGTCTGGAGTCATCATCTTCATCGTCCTCTTCATGTTGAACCGAAGACGTTTCATAATGTACACAGTGATTTAATCAATACACAGTGAACCTAATGGAAATGAGGTACCTGAAGAATGCTAATTTATGTTCTATGCTTGCATTTACACTTGTGTGATTTAGGAGCCAGCTGATAATCATGAATAATGAAGAAACTGACCAGAACTCTGTCTTGGACCTCTCTGACTGCAGAATAGATGTAAGTATTGGTTATCAGCTTGATTTGGTGATATAACAACACAAAGTTTTACTAAGAGTGGAACATCTGAAATCTTGTTTGTCCTCAGAGCACAGAAAATGGATCCGAATCAGATTTCTCTTTCTTCAACAAACTTTACGATCCATCACCGGGTGCATCCAACGACGCCTTTTCCTCATCTGATGCTTAGTGAAGATGTCTCTTCTTCAAGAAAAAATGTCTAGTTATTTTTTTTACTTTAATTGAAGACAGGAGATAAGATGATCCTTTTTAATTTAACATTTTTAAGGAAATAATTTTAGTGTTACAGCAGATGTGACCAAGTTTTTTTGGAGTATATTTGATAACTGGTTTGATTTATCTCTGTATAAAAAAGCAATACTTATAGTCTTACTACAACTGGAAAGCTTTTAACTTTTCCAGGAATTCAGACTTAACCTGTTGAACAAAGTTTGCTTCTGTAAAGACAGCCACAATAGGGTTAGGGTGATTCTCAAGCCTTAGTAAAAGAAATATAATATATGAGAACACAGCTTTGAATCTCAAGGGGTTTAGTTTTTGAATTCTCTATTAAATCATTATCACTCTTAACCGTCTTTTATCCTTCTTTTCAAATAAATAACTGTTTGTCATTGTTGCTGCTATATTCACATTTAACAGTCCCAATTTCTATGTGAACTAAAACAAGAATAGTTTTAGCACTGTATAGTTTATTACGATTTATATTTGATTATTGGAACAAATATATCCCACAGCTTATCCAGTACTGTGCAGCAGATAGGCTATGTGAAATGATAATTAACTTACCCTAAGCAATACAAAACCTGACTCCGAATTTTGTTTTCAATGAACGTTGTTGGCAGTGATCAGGTGATGGTTCATTCTGTGGTCATTGTGCATCAATTTGAGTGTTTTTTAGTATCTTTTTTTTAAATTCATCTTAGATTTGGTCATTTGCATTACTTTCATTTCGAGGCCTCTGTAGCTCCCCTTTTGCTGAGTTCACAGTCGATAGATTATAAGCGATTGTGTAACCAAAGCTGGCCCCTCCGCTTGTAATCAGCGTGTACATAAAGAAGGCAAGCCTGCCAAACCACGTGACCCATGTTCCACTGGTCTGCGTCACAGCAAGAGCCATCCCGGCGCGTTCACGACCGCGCAACACTTCACACGCACGCAGGTCCCGGAAGAGAGAAGACAGCATCGAAAGAACAATGGGAGTGCAAGTCGATACCGTGAAACCCGGAGACGGTAAATAGTTATAATCCATTAAGACCTTATATTGAAACTATTATTCCTATTTATGTGTATTTGAATGAAATACGCTTTGTTTTTCGTCCCCAGGGAAGAGCTTCCCGCAGAAAGGACAAACGGTCAGCGTGCACTACGTTGGTGAGTAGTTGTTATTTTATCTCTAATTAAATGTGCTTTTTTAAATAGAAATTTAAGCGCCAGGCCTGCATTTATTGAATTCAAATATGGGGAAAATAGTGTAACGTTACACTACATTTGGAGAAATTCTTACTTATTAATGACAATGTGGGTGCCTGTGCTGTTGAACCCAGATTCTATGCTAATATGACAGCTAGCATGCGCTTAGCATAGAACCTTGAGGCACGAGGCGGATTGAGTGTAATCTTTCCACTAAATGTATCAAAAGTATGTCCAGATGTAGCCAACTTGAGTAAGCTGGTGTATATTAAACATATTAGTTTGGAACAGTTTGTAGTCAAAACGAGGCTCTTTCTTGATCTTCAATTCCTGTGCTAAGCTAAGCGCAGCTAACCGTTTCCACCTAGCGTGTTCGTGTCGAGCCGCTGGAACCTCTGCAGTTTGTGTTAAACTATTGCCTTTCAGCACATACTCACCCTGCACATAAATCGCAGCAACGTAAACGAAGTCGTCCGAACGTCTCATTCTCTTATCTTTTTGTTGCGACCGAACAGGGACGCTGACAAACGGGACAAAATTTGACTCCTCCAGGGACAGAGGAAAACCCTTTGAATTCAAACTGGGAGCCGGTGAAGTCATCCGGGGTTGGGATGAAGGTGTAGCTAAGGTACGAAGAACTATACAGCTGTTATGCCTGTCGATATATGAATATATACCAACGCTGATCATTTATGTATACGGTGGTCAATAAATAATGTGGACGCCATGTTTCCTTTCAGCATGTTATGCAATTTATACTTAAGATGGCAGGTCTGTAATGAGTATCCATTAGAAATGTTTTCTGTTTAAGAAAAAGGAAAATGATGCTCAGTACTGCTGTTCTGACCAATCTTACATTTTTTGTTTACCGACTTTGTGAAATAATCCATGTCCAACGTAAATTAAAAAACTGGCAATGAAAACATTTAACTAAGCAATTAACCAACCTTTACTGTCCGCCTATTTATTGACTAATGCAGTGACATAGGCCTGTTCCCTGCATACTTCTCCTCATCTTAAGAGCTGAACCAAGGTGGCAGACAAGTCAGGAAAGTGTCTTCGGGGTGTCTCCCATGTAGATACATATACAAAGGCAGCTGGCTATGTAGAGCATTAACACACTGCAACAGGTGTGTACATATGAACTTGTCAACCTCAGCAGAACAGTTGTTAAATGCAGGCTGAGTCAGTGAGTTATTTTGGTGTACAGACTAACTGGAGGATGAAAGTGGTTTTGTAATGTCCTTTTACGTTAATTTATAGAAAGTAGCCCTTAAAGATAAAACTTACACATGGTGTGACTTGCACACCAATGTGAGATGTATTTGGTCTTTAAGGAACATCCAACCAAAACAAAACACAGAGAATATATAGTTTCTATTTGGTGTACAACATTAATATTATTTGACTGACGTGGAATGGCGTGTATTTAATTGGTCGCTCTGTTTAAATACAATGTCGATATTTCTCTAACAGTTGTTCCTCACCACTTTCACAGATGAGCCTCGGTCAGGTGGCCAAGTTGACCTGCTCGCCGGATTACGCCTATGGCAGCAAAGGATACCCACCCACCATTCCTGCCAACTCCACCCTCATCTTTGAGGTGGAGCTCCTAAGATTTGTGGGTTAAAACTGAAAGCTTCTACTTTGATTTTTTTTCCCCCCCATCCCACCCTGTCAAAACGTTTTGTTTAAAGGTTCTGTCGACATGAATTAATAATTTTAGAACAACACTCAAATTTTGGTGTAATTGAGGTAAATTAATTCTCACGATCAGTTGATGCAAATGATAACATTATCCTAAAGGGGAAAGAATACCATGTGGATTTGGGGTACATGCTGTTTAATTTCTTGCTGGGAGTCAGATTACTCTTCTGTAGATCAAAAGCTTAGCAAAACAAATGGAAGCTCATGGAGAGGTTGTCAGTGAGATATCATAACGAGCAAGATTCAATTTCAAATCTAAAAAGTTTTGTGTCATTTGACCTCACATGTCTAGAAAGTAAGTTTAATCGAAACCTGCTGTCCAGCAACACAGATCATGTGATGTTGCCAGTCTCCACTGCTCAGTATTTTGTGAGGCCTCATGGTTCTGTGGCCAGACCTTCCTTCTGTACTGCCTGTATACCTGTAAAGTTTGAGAATGTATCCTGTCTCGTTTTGATGCCAGTGTGTGAACGCAATATTGATCTTCAGGCATTTCCATGACAACACTGAGCCTGACAGTTGTGTGAACACAAACTAACAGCTGCTGGCCCCTCATTTTTCCAGGTTCCGCTCCCTTAATGGATATCAATGGTATTGATCTCACCTGCCTTTCATTAAGGAATTGCACCCCCTCCAGAAAATATTGAATCATGAGAATATTTGGCATGTTTGAAAGTACAGAATTAAAGCACATGCTGTTGAATTTGGTCAACTGTTTACAAAAAATGTGTCTAATCAACTGAGCTTTTGCATGCAGTGCAACTCTGACCATTAGACTTTGAGGATTAGTTTTTCAGTCGCTCTGCCACTTGCCTGTTAATTTATTCTATTTGTGGAGTTATAAAAACAGCAATGAGGAATGTTGGAACGACAGGATCAGGGCACTAAAAACATGTTCTCAGCGAAACTTCCATTTGTTCACAAGTGTTCATTCTAGTGTTTTTACAAGTGGTGTGGTAGTTATTAGTATTGAAATGCTCATGCAACACCTTTTAGTGAAAAACCCGTTTATCCCTGCTGTAGATGCATTTAGGTCACACCCTTAATGAGGCAATGAATAGAAATCTGTATAGAAAATATCATGGCTTGCGATTTCATTGTTCACTTTTGTGTTGCCATACAAAGTCTTAAGACCAACCTTTTGACACCTTTGTTCCTTAAACTGCTCTTTGGTCTTCGATGTTTTTTGAGACCTGAAGTGTCCTTTTGTTTTGCATAATGAAAAACTTTTTCCTTCAATCACTTTCCTATGTCGGAAGCTTTTCTGTGGTTATTGCAGTCATACATTAAAGCCAGAATACTGGACAAATCGCTGGTATGTCATGTCATTTGTTACAAGAGCAAAAATTTGGATTTGCATTTTACCGTGAAGAATATTGAACTAATGATCATAGTGTTCAATAGTTTTTCTTTGTCATATTGCAAGTTAAATGATCAGACCAATCAACAAATAAAACATAAAATTAAAGTCGAACATCAAAATGCATAAAAATAATATCCAAAATACGAAAAATTATGTACAGTTATGCAAAGTCTGAAAACTGACCTCGAAATATCTACCAGGAATCCAACTGGTGCAGCATTCACTTACTGCACGTAATTTTGAGAATAATCACATCACATCCATCTATAAATGTATATAAATGCATATAGGTTTTGAATAAGCTCCAAGGTATGGTAAAAATGTGATAGTGTGCTGTTATTTTGCACTATCAAGATGCAGAATCGGGAATGTAAGATTACATGATCATAACCCGAAGTTAATTTGAGGTTTTGTTTCACCGCTTGGCAGTTTCAGGGAAAGAAGATCAATTATCCTTCATTATTCAGATTATTGTTTTACCAACTGCATTACAATAATTTGATATCTTATTCCTGCATACCCTAAATTAGGTATAAGTGTATTTCACAGAACATTTTGCACTTGAAATAACAATTACTACGTTACCTGAATGCAACGTTTCCACGGTTACACGCTCTCATTGACAGTAGGGACACTGCTGACTGGAGCACAGGGCATATGCGGACAAACTGCGGCTTCAAAATGGACTTGAATTTAATGGAGAAAGTTTCCCAGTGATTTTCCCGGACTGCCTTTTGTTACATTCATGTTTTACCCCTTAAATTTCGATCCGCTGTGTTTTTTTCCATCGCGAGAGGAGTTTATCTGCGATCTGGAGCTCAAGTTAGGGAAAGGATGACAATCATAAGGGTTGGCGTGATATTTGGTCTGGTCTTCGCACTCCAGTTTCAAACCGTTTTTATGGGCTTTAAAACTTCTACTGGTAAGTAAAAAACACTCGGCCAGTTTACTACTTTTATGTCTGATTTTTTATTTTTTTAAAAGTTAAAACTCTAATTTGACTCCTAACTTTTAAACTAAATGTCCAGAGATGGAGTTCTGGACACTCCAGACAATGTGTGCAGTATTTTCAAGAGTGCGTGATTTGAGAATATAAAATTAAAAAAATGTTTTTAAAAAAGCAATTTGATATTAATGTTAATTTTGTGGATGATGAGTCACCAAATGTAATCAGTAGTATTTAAAGTTTGTGTGTGTGTTTGTTAGTTTAAATGCGTGCCTCTAACAAGTAGAAACTTTGGATTCTGATGTTGCTTGTGGGGATTAATTAATGGGACAATCAGATTCAGGTTTTTTGGTGCGGCTCTGTGGTATACAGCACAGCTTTGTTGTGTGTGTTTGGTTTATTTCATCTTGGCTTTTTGCTGACGTAGCTACGCAGGCTGATGAAATGAGACCAGGGTGGACCTTTCTGTGACAGATAAATGACACAACACCCACCACTGCCCGGCCTCACAGGCCTGGTGTTGGAGCTGCTGGTGTGAAGAATGTGAGGCATCCTTTCACTGTCCACTGTGAAGAGGATGGACAGGAGTGACCACAGATGTTTACCACATGGTGGCAGCCACACATGAACTGTTTACTGTGGGTTCACTGATGTTTCGGGTTTCCAACGTGTCCAGCTTACCGTGTAACTCTAACACCTTTTAGTAAAAAGGATTGTCCACAAATTACTGGAGATGTCCCAAAATGTAACGACGTACAAGTAAACAGAACCTCAAAATGACAACAAAAAAAAAGGATATCCAAACCTTTCATACACTAAAAAGGACTTAGAATTAATTTAATTAACTAATGGCACAAATAAAAGAAAAAAACATTTGTGGAAACACAGTTTTTTTTTTTTTTTTTTTTACATGTATACAGTACAAAAGCAGATCAACATCTCATTTACAGTCATGGAGGATAACCAGACCAGAACGCAGAGTTGGGGCTCACATAAGAGGAGCCACTACAGACACCAGCACGAGCCAGAGGGGTCAGATCCAGACCTGCTGATGGAGGAGGGACACGATAATTCTACTCAGATTGTTGTAAGACTGTTCACCAGTCAAACAACATTCTTTGGAGGCAGATGTTTGTTTTTTGTTTGTATTTTGCTTTCTTTATGTTCAGAAAAACTTAATGTAGTCACCTGAAAATATCTATATTAGGAGCATGTGTGTGTACACACATGGATGAATGTGTTGATTAATGCTTGGTGTTGCAGGACATCGACCATGTTTACTACACGTCTAAAATCTACGGCCCTGGAGACGCAGCTGGCAAAGAGCTGTGGGTGAATGTCAATGACGAGCAGGGGGAACGCTGGAAAGTCCTCAGCTTCCTGTCCAGTACGCACAGACAGGCAGAGGTATGAGAGTAGCCCGTGCAAACAAACAGACTGCCGTCACTTTATGAAAAATTATTAACTGGTGTTGAGATCCTAGACAGAGACGGCAGGAGCTAAGTTCTTAAAAGCAGTGTTTCCCAGTCCCGCATTTTGTGTCCGAAGTTTCCCTGTTTCAGCACCCTTCGTTTAAATGCACTCATCTTCATCAGCCTTCAGCAGAGCTTCCAGAGCCGGAGGGCTTTGGCATTTATTTGAATCAGGTGTGCTGGAACACGCAGGGAAGTGTGCCTTGAGGACCTTGGACCAGAAACACAGTTTTACCAGCAGGGGGCGATAATTCTCAATGCTAAAAGAAGTCAGATGAACTAGAGGGCTATTAGAAAACAATCTAATCTTTCAATTGATTAGCCCCAGCGGAAAATTTCCAAATGGGTTTGTGGTTAGATATGCATATGTAAAACGTTTTTTAATTGTGAAATATGTTACGGTTTGCTATGAGTCAATTAATTAGAGCTGTAAGTGCTAGTATGTTGTCTACTGATCTGCCATCAGGTTCTGTCATCTCCAAAAAAACCTGTTTAAAGTCAGTGAGTCATGTCACACTGAATTTGGATATTCCTTAGCTGCAAGTGTTTGTCTCATGCTGATTGGTTAAACGTTTTTTTAAATTAATTGTCACTGGTACAGGTGAGTCTTTCTTCTCTTCACAAAGTGAGTTGCAGTGAAAAATAATACGTTATCAGTACTTCATGCTTTGTACCAGAGTTTGTTGCTCATCTTTTAGCACACTGCTGTGTTACAGTGGATCTTTCTGTGTTTCCAGAGGGTCAATCTTTCTTTTGACTTTCCTTTCTATGGCCATCCCCTTAAAGAAATCACAGTTGCAACTGGAGGTGAGTGTTTACTGTGCGTTTATAGCGTGTACATAAAAAAATAGTGTTTTTGAAAACTTTTTAAATTTATATTGTGTGTTTCTCCAAGTTCAAGACATCATGATAGTTGGATTTCTAAGGAGTTTATTTTTTTTTTGTCTGGTGGTACATTAAAGCCTCATAAACTTAAGATTGCAGAGTTTAAATAGCCCTAAATGTCGATACCATTCTCGTGCTGAATCACCTCTTCATTGTTGTCGAGTATAATCACCAAGATCTTACAAAAAAGCAAAAGGATCATCAAGAAAACTGATGTAATATCTGATGGAATGTCATAAACTGATTTACATCTAGAGCTAAGAAGTATCGATTGTAAGAACTTTTATGTTTTCTACTTCCAGGTTTTATTTACACTGGTGACATAATCCACCAGATGCTCACAGCCACTCAGTACATCGCTCCACTGATGGCCAATTTTGACCCAAGCCTGTCCAAAAACTCCACTGTGTTATATTTTGATAACGGTTGGTGAAATTAAGAGGTGTTCTCATCATTCAGCTGTTTGTTTTTTTGTTGCGCGGTCATATATTTATTCTGAGTTGATGTCTGCCCATCAGGAACTGCACTGGTGGTCCAGTGGGATCACATCCACCTCCAGGACAACACAAGTCTGGGGGATTTCACCTTTCAGGCTGTTTTACACCGGGACGGACGAATCGTCTTTGCCTACAAAGAGGTGATGCTTCATCTTTCTTTTTTTTCCTCTTCTACCATCGGGGTTAAATAATCGTATTTATTTAATTTTTCTTGTTCAGATTCCCGTGGATATCAGTGACATCAGCACTCAGAATCATCCCGTCAAAGTGGGCTTGTCGGATGCTTTTGTGGTGCTTCATAAGATAGAGCAGATTCCCAGTAAGGCACTGATTAAAAGATCAAAGTCCCCCAGAAGGACGTTGCAATTACGTAATTCATTTTCTGAAATGTGTTAGATGTTCGCCGAAGAACCATCTATGAGTATCACAAAGTGGACATCCTTAAATCAAAAATATCCAGTTCTACAGCAATCGAGATGCTTCCTCTGCCCAGTGAGTTACATCTGTTCCATTCAAATAAAGTAAAAATACTTTTCAGTTTTGTTTACTAAGGACTGAATCTGCTCTTCCTCCTAACTCTCCCCTGTTTCTTTATTCCCAGCATGTCTGCAGTTTTCCAGCTGTGGCTCATGTGTTACTTCTCAGATTGGCTTCAACTGCAGTTGGTGCAGTCGGCTACAAAGGTAAACTGGAAAAGCACTAAAACGCTTTTCAGAGGGAGGTTGTTAACTTTCCATGTCAAATAGAATACAATGATATGATATAGATTGCCATTTATTTTTATTATACACTATATTATGAGATTGGAGAGTGCTGACAGAAATTCTATACAAATAATGCAAAGGCACTAATTACAGTTTTGAAAATGCTATTGTATAAAATGGGGTGTTTGAGTGTTTGCTTGATTTTTGTAACCTCTTAAAAATGTATTTTGTGTAAATTTACTTTACCTACTGAAAGTTTTTTAAAGAAAGTTTTTTAAAGAAAGGAATTACTTTCAAACTAATAAATCATAAAAATGTGTTCATGAAGGGACAAGACGGTTCCTGACAGTCACAAAATTACATCAATCAGCCTCAGATTATATCGGGATTATTTTACCACATCAAAACATTCTGAGAGAAAAGTGTAATCTGAAAAAAACAGTTCAAGACAAATGAGACCAAAGTGCTGTTCATGTAATTCCAACCTTCTGCATGGCTTCAAAATATGGATTTACCTTTAGGAAAAACTGTCACCTAAAACTACTTGATCATTCATATAGTTCATTCACGATTTATGTCATGTTTTAGTATGCTTTTTGTATTTTACCATTTTCTCCTGATACCAAAAACGTGAAAATGTAAGTTTAAATGAATACCAAACTTAATTTCTGAATGACAAATGCAGAACATTTCTACCATTTAACATTTCATGGACTTTTCTGAAATGCTTCCTATTTACACACTGACACGTTTGGGGCAGAACCCTGATGTAAGAAGCTTGCCCACTATCAGGAGCAGATACAAGTTCAATGTCCTGCCCAAAGACATTTCTGGGTGCTCGTAGCAATGTAACGGTGATGATCCTTACTTCCTCTCTCAGATGCTCCAGTGGGTTTGATCGTAACCGGCAGGACTGGGTTGACCTCGGCTGCCCAGACGAGGTTCTCCTTATTTTCCCCTTTTCAGTAAACTACCGAAAGTCAAACAGAGTCAGCCGTTGGCTCCAAATAAGTTTTTTTTCTTTTTCAGAGGCAGGATCCCCGATGTCTCCGGAATACGGATGTGAAAAACAGCACTCCACACCACACAACCCACACAACCACTCCTCTGACGGCCACTGTTAAGAACCGGATGACTTCAGGTGTGACCCCCGCGCCCAGCAGCAAGACATCCGTGGTCACCAAGCCCTCATCGGACAGCAGCAGGAGAAATAAATCAAGTGTTATGCAACCAACCAGCCAATCTGCAGAAGGTAAAGCAGAGAATGCCTTCTGCAGATTAATGACACTGTAATCAAATGTACACCTTCTTAGTGACAGTGTGATTATAATTCATTAAATGCTCATGTCTGAGAGTAATGTTGATTTTCATCTTACTTCGCGTGAGGTCACGTTTCAGTCCAAATCCTAGCTCTAGGCAGGGATCATTACCTCATGAAGAGATGTTTGCTGTTGTGGCGCAGAGGCCATGTCTACTGTGCTCAGTGGGGTCTGACTGTATGAGGGTCAAGTGGTCAGCTATTTCCCAGAGTTCTGTGAGCTCACTGCTGAGCATATACAGCGCCATGTCAAATACTGCATAGTGTCCTCAACCGCCACAGGACGACCTGACGTATGTGCATCATTCCGGTCATAGCAGGGAATCAGGAGCCGTTTTGGGGCTGTAACAGTCTTTGTCGGGAAGCTGGAAAGATTACAAAATCATTTTTTGAAACAGGGGTCTCGGTAACACATTTTCCTCTTTGAATTTTTCTTGATGTTTTAGCAATTCAAGAGTGTGGTGAATTATTGTGCCTCAAGGAGCTAAAATCTCAATCAAAATGTTGACTAAAAGTGTGTTTTTTTGTTTCTTAGATGATGCAGCCATCGCTTTCCACATAAATGACGCTCGTAAGTTGTTCAAATACACTCATTTTGCTTTTTACCTCCAGTTGATGACACTTTGTTTAAAACTGTGGTTAAAATGCAGATAGAAATGTAGATAGAAACATTTTCAATCACATTTTCATATTTTCATATGGCAACGGCATGAAATACTGGGCTGATTCAACGAGTTCAGCAGTAATTTCAGTCTCACCTTTGTACAGCGGGAAACGAGGAGAGCAGAGGGGAGCGTGAGCAGGGGCTGCCGATTGGTCTCCTTGTGGGCATCATAATGGTGATGGTTATAATGGCTGCAGCCGTCCTTATGTCTATTTACATGTACAGTCATCCCACATCAAGCGCCAGCATCTTCTTCATAGAGGTGAGTGTAACGTTACAACTGAAAGTGGCTCCATAATAAGCTTCCCTACTAGATTCAAAATCCAAACATAGATACTTGAAAACACTGCTAAAACATAGTAGAACATTTTCAGAATTGCGAGGAATCAAGTTGTAAATAGAGTTAATTCAAGCGCTCTGCTTTTATTCTTCACTCAATAAACTCTGTCCTAAATAGCAAAAGTTTAATGAATGAGAACTGCCTCTGTGATGGTATACACATTCTAAACAGACTTCAGAATCCAGTTTGAAACACACAATTGTTGGAAAACTGAGAAGAATAAGAAATGGACCTAACTTAAATCTAAACATCAATATACATGAAAAATAAGAGCAAAAAACAAAAAACAAAAAAAATCAAGCTGAAAAACTCAACTGACTCTGTAAGCCTTAAGACAGGTTTTGGGTACTGTTGCATCTCAGAAAGTAAACAACTCATCTCCATTGTATAGTTACGTCTTCTTCACACGGCATCCTAATGAGCTCTCTTAACACTCCACAGCGACGCCCCACTCACTGGCCAATCCTAAAGTTCAGACGAGGCTCCAGTCGGCCCTCGTACGCTGAAGTGGAGACTCCTGGTCAGGACCGAGATGACACAGTGGTCATCGACCTCAAACAGTCTTTTGTCATGTCGGACAGAAGAGAGAGCGAACAGAAAGAAGGGTTCATAGTTCCTGATCAGAGAGAACGCTTTATTGTCTCCTGAGAGCTCTTGACCAAAACTGCATATCCCATGAGTCTTTGGGATACAACTGGCTTTATGAATTCTGCTCTGTTTTGCTTTCTTTATTTGATGCACAAGTTCACTTTAAGAACTGTTTAAGATACACAAAAAGAAACCTCAGAAGTTGTACCAGGTTATTTAATGCACCTCTTTTTGGTCAGATAAAGAGATCTCACATAAAGGGAAAAATTGCCTTATTTATTCTACTCAGGTCATTCATTGTGTTTACCGGAGGGTCAAAGAGAGCACGAGGTGATGCTGCTGAGTGTTTTCAAGCCGTTTCTCTCACGGATGTGCTCTATTTTTCAGGACTGTCCCTCCCACACCTTCTTCACAAAGAGGAATGTCGAAGTCAGGTGTCATTTCCTCCTCTCAAAAATACAGACTAAATTCCTCACCATCACACCCGGCTGCATATGTCAGGCAACAGGTTGTGCAGTGTTTTTTAGTCCTGTTTATCTCACAGTGTTCGTTTCCACACCGCGGCAGGTGTGTATAACTTTCTTTATGTTCTCAGCTTTGAAGGCAGATATTTACTGATTGCAATTCTGTACTAAATGTAGACTAAAACAGACACATAACTGTGGAAAATTTTATTTTCCTGTCATTTTAAACACAGTACAGATTTGTATAATGTTTCTAACATGCTACAATAGCTCAACAGCATACCCTGTAATCCAGTCAGCAACACCATTAGAACCACTGGCAGATTAAGTAAGAAAAACTGCTCATCTTGTTAAAATGCAATGTTCTGCTGGGAAAGCCTACATCTCAGGTTTAACAGTTAGCACAGTTAGGAAGGACTCAACAAGTCAGAAGTGTTTACCCAGGTGTGTGGATTGGCCTCGATTTCCACAAAAACCAAACGGCACAAAGGATTTATGGCCCTTACATCCCAGAAGCCAAAAGTTCTGGACACATGTGACTCGTAAGAGCAAATATTGGAGGCACAAAATGGTCTTATTAAGCAACTGGTCATAATGTTATGGCTGGTTTATATTTGATATCTGGGGATACACAGTGTGTGTTGGAGGTTTTACCTGATAGCTGTTCCTGCTGCTGTTTTTTCAGTGATTTTTATACAGAATTATTTTAGTTTAAATGGACAATGGTAAAATAAAATCCATCAAATGTATTCTGATTCCAACCAGCATGTTTCCCACATTTGTTATGTGATGTAATCATGTTATCATCTTATGTACTGCAAGATAAAATGTTTCTGGTTTTAATCAGATTGATAATATCTGATCAATTTTCACCAACTTTTAATCTGAAAACTCAGAGGATGTATCTACTGAGTACCTCTCAGTCAATTACTGTAATCAGACATTAAATAGTGTTTGTGTTTCACATTGCTTGAGTCATGTTTAAAGTCTCATTAAGGCACGTGGAGTGTGAATGGATCCTTTCAGACTGGCCTGTAGACTACAGAGAGCTGGGGCCAAGGCACCGCTGGAAGGCCTGTCACGTCACGTTTCCTTTTCTTCTAGGAATAAAACACGAAAAAGCAGGCATTAACTCGTCACCAAAAAATGATACATACTCTTTTCACTACTTTCATTTTAGCTATTCTTCCCCCGACACCACAGATTTGAAAACTATAATGAAGGACATCTGCAACCAGATTTGAAGTCAATGTGTTTTTTTGTCCAGTCAATAAAACAAAGTTTTGTAGACAACTTTTACATGCAAAAACCAATTCAAAGGACTTTTGACAATATGACAGGGATTTACATTTTTGAAAATATGTTTGTAATATACCAATTATGGAACAGAAATAAAGTTAATTTAAGCTATACTGTGGAGATAGACTGTAGTGACCCACAATGCAATTGGAAAATGTTCTAACCGTAGCAAGTAAAACTGATGAAAGTACATGGTGAATCTTTCAGTTTATCCTTCCTAAAAGTTGGTCTACAGTCAGACAAATTGCTAAATGTACAGCTACCTTTGACAGGTGGAGCGGGTAATTTTCTTCTGTGCTGTCTTGAGGAGTCCAGCGTCACAGGCTGCAAGAAGGTGCATGTGGAAAAATACAAGACTTGCTTTCATTCAAAGGGCAGCACCCTGCTCTCATAGTTTCTCTGCATTAATGTGCTCTGAAACTGTACCATATCCGGGGAGGTTCTGGTCTTAGCGAAGCGAGACTGAGGGTCCACATTCAGACCAGCACTCTTCAAAGCAGCAATTCTGGCCGAGATGTCGCAGATCTATAGCCGGAACACAAAAATGTAAATGTCCTCAAAAACGAGATGAAAAGAAACCTCCACGGCAACATAGATGCATCAGTTGGTTGTTTTTTTTTAAATCAGTTCATAGTTTTTCTTAAAATGTCCTTTATTTTTGTAGACTAAAAGCTCGACTCACAATCTAGACCCAAAGATAATCAGCAGCCGTTATGTTAGCCCCCATTTTACCGCATGTCCAGCTCACCTGTAGCTCAGACTGATGAACTTTGGCGGCTGCGGCTGCCACCTGCTCCTCCAGGAAGGACAGCTCCAGGTTGGACGTGGAGCTGCTGATGCCCCTGGCACACTCCTCCAGGTCGTTAAGCTCCGCCTCCAGACCGTACGCCGAGCCAGCTGCCACATACACCTGCGGAAAAAGGCAGATTTAAACTAAATTTACTTACGACAGTCACAATCACACCACACACATTTAATGCTGTTTTCAATTATTAGTTCAAATTAAATAGTAACTTTAATGTTAATATTTCTTTAATGGCTCAAAGGTCAAAGGCAGACAGTTTCACAGTTTGCTGTGCCAGTAAATCCAGAATTGGTCTGATAAAAGATTTTAGCTTGGCCACTGAGATTAACTTAGATGTCTGGGGATAAAGATGGAAATTTTACTGCTCTTTTTTCCAACAACAGATATTTTGATAATATATAAGGTTTTGGCTTTGCAGGTAGAGTAAGATTAAATACAAGTAGTAATAAGCACTCTGACTGGGATGTGTCCAGTGAAAATGTAACTCACGTTTTCCTCAAGTCTGCAGAACTGTTGATCCAGTTTTTTGTGGTTCAAGCTGGAGGGAAGTGGCTGGATGGAGGGCTGAGCGCCGTCTCCTCCCTCTGCTCCTTGCAGCAGCTCCTCAGTGGCGTTCAGCACCTTTAACACCTCAGTGGTGATGCTACGTAGAGACACTGCCGAATATCTCTACAGAACACAAAACAGAAATCTGGTTCTTTTTTTGGTGAGGATTATCCTCAGATTATGATCTTAGTTTAAAAAAAGATTGATTTCTTCCCCTTAACATTAATTAACTAACTATGCAGGACTGGCAGCATTGACTTAACATGCAGAAATGTATAACTTCACACCTCTATTCGATTTGAGTACCAAAATTCTGTTGATACATGAAAAAAGGTAAGGTTTCTGAACATGTGGGCGTGTCTAAATAAGTACAATCTCTATCCTTTTCTATGGACATTTAAAGCTTCCTTATGAGTTTAGAATATCTAGGTTTTCAATTGCACTGCGGCGATTAAGGCATGTTTTTAAATTCATTTCAAGAGGAAAATACTTATTTTCTGTCCTTAAAAATGAAAAATGTTACATTAGTATTACTGGTATTACTAATAATAACTGGTAATACTAGTAAACTAGTAATTAAATTAGCAATTAGATTCATTAGTAATTAAAACATTAAACATAAACATTAGTAAACAACAAACAAATTAATTAAAAAAGCAAGCAGTTACTGAAGCTATGGAAATTGAACTTATAAGGAAATAAGTTCAACCTCACCTGCTGTAACCGAGATGTTATTAAATCTACAGTTTTGTAAATCTCCATGTTTCTACCCTAAAGGTCACATAGCACACACAGAGGAAAAAGCAAGAGCAAGAGGTTAGTTGTGTTGAAAAGAAGCATTTTGATGGAGCGTTCATCAGATCTGAGACCAATTGTTCCGCTCAGCTCTGGAGCTGCAGCCTGAAGTTTTATTTCATCCTAATTCAGCAGCGATACTGCCAAAAGAGATGTTAGCCTTAAGTGTGATAAAACAAGATTTTTTCAACCTCTGCTGAAATTTAGCAGATGTTGGTGCTGATGCAAACTCTTGTCAGTGGAAAATGGAAACAGGCTTCTGAAGCTGGGTCACTTACATTCTGAATCTCTCCTGGTGACAGAAAACCCTCCTCAGGAGCAGATGCGCTGCTCAGCTCCACATCATCCACTTTTTGGTCTTCTGTTTCCTCGTGCTTTTCATCCACATCCTTCTTGTCAAAGTCTGCAGAATCCCCCCGAGTCTTGACTCGTTTCCACTCCTCGTGATTCACGATTCCTCTTCCTTCCTGTTTCTGCTCATCGTCATTCACTCCAGATTTTGGACATGTCTGCTGGCTCTCATTTGTCTTAAATGCCTCTTTGGTTGTCATTACTGCACCTCTTACATCCCGCAGAGATCCACTTCTCTGTTTCCCTGAAACATCTCCTCCAATTTCGTGACTACTGCATATGTTCATCGTTTCCTCTCGATATTCTGTGATTTGTGGATCAACCGCGCCCTCTCGGGATCCTCTCTCTAACTTTTGCTCATTTTCAAATTCTTTGCGTCTCCCTTTGTCATCTTCAGATTTGTCCTTTGTTTCCAATTGCATGTCATCCAGAGTAAACATCAACATGCCGCTGATTATTCGGTCAAATTCTGAGTCCTCCTCGTCGCTGTCTGCTGCCCTTTCCCATTTTTTATGAGTCCCTGTACTCACACTCTGAAACTCCCCTTCTCTTTCATCTGGCCTGCTTGCCCCTGGCTCAAACTCTTTTGTATCATGTAAGGTTCTTATCATCTTTATTCCATCAGCTTCCCTCCCTGTTTTGAACTGCATCCCTTGTCTTTCTTCTGGCTCTTCTTTCTCATCTTTCCCAGTTCTTAGATTTTCATCACATAATTGCCCTTTTGCTCTCATTACATGTCTTTTTCCTCTCATGTCTTTAAAAACCCTATTTTCCTCTACATTATGCTCAACATTCTCAACTTTTTTTTGACTCTCCAAAACATTCCCACTTGGGACTTTTTCCACACTCCTGTCTTTGTTTCTTTTCACATTGTCATCCCTCAAATGAAACGTTGTCCCGTCTACGTTGCCCATGGATCCTGCTCCCTCCCACAGCTCCTCCATCAAACGGCTGCTCCTCCTCCCCCTTTCATTTGCCTCGTTTTCTCCAACTCTGTCCAGCTCATCCTCAGTGGATGAAAACTGGGAGGCGCTCACTAAACTGGCCAAATCCCGTAGCTGAGCTTTCTCCGGCGGCAGCTTCCACAGCATATCTTCATCAGTGCCCCCCTCTCCATCCTCTCCTCTTCCCACTCTGTCCAGCTCATCCTCCGTGGATGAAAACTGAGTGGCACTGGCCTGGTTAGCTAATCTGCAGACTTTCACAGCCAGACCCTCTTTATAGCCATCCTCCTCCTCCTCAACTCCGATTCGGTCCAGCTCGTCCTCAGTGGACGAGAACTGTGTCGCTCTGACCTCCTTCTCCAGCCGACAAAGTCTATAACTGAGCGGCTCTGTTCGTTTCTCCAGCTTGTCGTCTTCTTCCTCCATGTCTTCATCTCCGTCTATGTCCAGCTCTCCTTCGCTCCGTCCCGCTTTGTCCAGTTCATCTTCAGTAGATGAGAAGTATGTGAGACTGGACTGTGCCACAAGCCTGTACAGTCTGTACTTCATCTCGTCATTTTTGTCATCCTCTTCTTCATCCTTTGTTATTCCTCCTTCCAAATCTACCTGCATCTCGCACTGCCTCTCATCTCCATCACCTCCGTCCTCATATCCTTGTCTGCTTTTCTCCCAGTGGTCCTCAAAACCAGCATATCTTCTTTCGTCGAGCCCTCCTTCTCTTGTGCTGGACTCTTGGGAAAGTTTATGTAGTTTTAAAGCATAGTCCTCTTCCATCCGATTGGCTCTATTGCCAGTGATGTCACCAATGGGGTCGAAAGGTTCAGGGGTTGAGCCTCCAGAGGTAAGCGTATCAGGGGTCACGGAGCATGAGGGATGAGGAGAATAATTCTCCTTTGTGTTTAAATCCTGCAAGTGTTAGAATACACACACATAAAAAACGTTTGATTATTTTTCCTCCTGCAGGTACTTGATTCAGAACTCAGTTATCTTTGCATGTCTTTGGTCATTCACAGGTTTCTGTTCCATCATTAACAACACTTGAGACAACTGAACAAAAAGACATAGCAACCAGCCACCCAGAAATGTATTAAATTCATGATTTTGTGACACACAGAAAAAATTATAAAATAGATGATCATCTCAACCATCCTGTAAGGGAATGAAAACATAATTCCCCTACTGAATGGGGGATTGAAGAAGGTTTCCCACTTACCGACACAGAAGAAGACAACGGGTCATTTTTACTCTTCTTCTTTCGTAATTTCCTGTTTCTTCCCGTTGCCGTGTCTGTCTCAGCAGCCACCTTGATTTCCTCCTCCTCCTCCTCTCCCGCTTCTTTCAGGTTGAAGTTCATGTCAATAATGCTGGTCCTGCGGGACGACGAAGGCTTCCTGATCTCTGCGGGTACCTTCCGCTTCAGAAGAGCCAGCAGAGGTTTGTTAGGCTTCCAGTTCCCCTCAGAGTCTGAAAACAGATTGTCTCTGCTGCCTTGGTGGCCCTCGAGCGGCGACACGCCGGCACCAAAGTCGTGCAGGTTGATATTTGAGTCCATCATCTTCCTGTGGATCTCTTGCAGGACCGCTCCCCAGGAGCTGTCGGGCTCCGGTTTGGTTTCGTTGTCGGAGCCTAGGCCCTCGTAGGCCGACACAACACCAGACTCCCTCTCCAAGGCACTGTACACCAGGCTCTTCCTTTTACCCAGGAAGCTGGGCCGAGACAGCTGGGTGCTCTGCAGGGCGATCCAGTTCCCGTCTGGGCTCTTCAGCACTGAGGACACACCTCTGCATCAGAGCGTGTACGCACACACACACATACAGGTATCACGCAGATACGCACTGACAATGGGCCAAAGAATCACACACGTAGCTACACAAACAAACGCAGTGGAGGCAGGTATTAGCTGACCCATCAGACCTGGGAGGCATCGGTACAGCCCATTTATTCGTGATCCCTTATTATCACTCTCAGTATGACTTCATGAACTCTAAACTTCACATTATCAATAACGAATTTCAGGATAATAATATTTCAAATTTGGAACAAGCGTCTCTTTTAGTTTACGGAATCATTGTATTCATCGCAGGAATCGACGGAATAAAAATGCACCGGAATTTTCACGCACTGAACCATTCACAGATACATAGAATCGGCTTATGAAATACTTGGGTTTGTCTCAGCTTCCTGGTGCTTAGTTTGAACCACAGAAAATCAGCAGGTTTCTGCTGCATTTCAGACTTATAAGATGCTTTGTAAGTAGTGAAATATTGTGACCGTTAACTGTATATTTTCTTAATCAAAGACACATGGTCTTTTAAATTAAACCCAACAAAATAAAGTATGCTGATGATGATGACCAAACATGCATAGGCTTCTCTAATGGCGACAGATCCAATTAAAATAAGTTAAACTAACAAGAAACTAAATACCAAACACACCATACAATATTCACATATGATAGTAACCGAATCTTACCAGAGTTGTCCAGCCGGTCTACACTCTTCCAAGCAGTCACAGCTAAACTGCTGGCCTCCTTCTTCATGGCCACGGTAGAGTCTTGAATCAGAGCAGGGGAGTCACTGTCCAGAAGTGTAAAGGCTGAGTGGGATCTCTGAGAGCAGACACACAACTTTCTTCAAAGACCGAGAATATTTTTATCCTCAGTGGTCACACTGGAGTTACCAATGGAGTGAGCAGTGACCGTTTGACCAACAGAGGTCAGCAGAATCAACGCTCACTGGTCCACTGATTAAACAATGCCCATTCACATCTATAAGGGCGCAAACAGAACCACGGATTTAAAAAGTCAAATTCCTTTCGTTAATACAGTTGTTCAGAATTGCCTGGAAACTGCATTGTAAAAAAAACTACTGCAGAGCCTTAGTGCTGTTACATTTGCAATTTCAGTTTTTAGACCGGGCATCTTTCAAATGATTTGGGGATCCATATCGTTTGCCTGCAAGTCGGTCTTCCATGTAACTTTAAGAAGAAACAAATGTAAGTACAGTAACCATACAGACTTCAGCCCTGAGCGGCATGCTGCCACAGTGATCAAAACAGGAAAGAGACTTAACCGAACAGCACACATTTCAAAAAGTGATCCAGCGCTGAACATAATTTCTGTGGGAAATTAGAGGTTGCCATAATGACATCTTCTTACCCAGAGGTTTGCCTGCGATTTCAGGGGGCTGGTGGTCTGATCACAGGTAGATTGATGAGGAGGGTCAGTGTTGCACTCAAGGGGCCATTCCTGGTCATATTCTGCCCTCATCTCAGCCAAAGCCTTTCTCCTGCTTATGATCTAACACACGACAAGATCAGGTTGAGCTATCCACACAGCTTTAATCAGCACACAGCAGAGCAAAGGAGTTTTTTTTTTTTATTATGTGCAGGCAATATTAATTTTATGTCCCCTTAAGATGGTTGAATTAACACTTTTTAAATGTACACGTCCAATGATGCATTTTGAGTCTGCTTTTACTTTTTGCACAATAGTTTTGGCCAGTTCCTCGATGAGCTCTCCTCTGTGCTCCCGCAGATAGTGTGCCTCATTCTGCTTCTCCTGGGAAAACACAACACAAAGAATTAGAGTGCTATTCAGTGCCATACAAATACATGCTGTAAGGTGAAATATACACTCTAAATATACATGTTTCTGTGTTGAAAGGCTGTGAAACACTTGGATAAATTGTTGACTGGGATTTTTTCTGAAACTGTCAGAAAGAGACTGCAGGACCAGAAAAAATCAGTATTGAAATCTGTCTCATAACTTTGATGTTCTTACATAATATGATCAGAAACTGATTCAGATTAAGGGCAGACACGTGAGATTAAAGATTATAGATTATAGATCACACAATAACATAATATGCATTAACTTCCACACAATGGTGTTCGTTCAAATGATAACTCAGTTATCATGATAAATCAGGCATAACGGGCTGTGTACATGACATGGAACACACAAATAACCTGATTGGAGGTGTCAGTCTCAGCTTTTGAAATGGCCTCATCTATGGCCTCCTCTGCCACCCGCATCGCCACACTGAGAGTCTCTGCCATGCTGTGCTCTAAAACGCAAACACAGGAGTGACTGTTATTCATCAGTGCTGGCCCTACAATTCAGATAAAAGCAGTGAGCAGCCCACCATCTTGTTACATGCACAGAAAATAAGTGAGATCCTCTTCACTTTATTCGTTTTCCCTCTCATCTCTGTTTCTGAGGCTCTGCACCACCGGGTCAGGGCAGCTTTTGCCTCCTCCCATTAGTGCATTGAACTGGGAGAGTGAGGAGCAGTGAGGATAAAGAGGGACTCAAAAGGCAAACTGAAACAAGTGCTACGGACAGTCTGAGCCCAAAGATTAAAAAAACGCATCATGAAATAATTTATTTGCCCACATCTTCTGCAAAGACTGGCATTCATGTAAGCTGGGAACAAATGACTCTCTGGATACATTAGGGGATTACATACATAGTGCCCCATAAATAACCTTGAAGTGGATAAACTCCAGTGAATTTACTGCAACAATGAACTGCAAGGGTACAACAAGGGCAGTTTCTGAAAAAAAAAAATTTTTTGAAGATAGTTCTTGAAAACTCTTTCCATAATAAAACTCTTTTTCACATCAACATGTCGTTCAGAGTTCCTTGGTGTGCTCAAAGTGTTGTAACCTTTCTGAACAATTGTAACGGCAATGGTAGGTGCGAGTGTCAATGTATTCTGTGTGTGTGTGCATGTGTGTGTCTGCACCTTCAGTTTGTCTGTAGAAAGTGGAATCACTCCCACAGATGCTGCCATCATTGCAGATGCTCTCATCACAGGCGCTGCCCTCTGCAAATGTAGACGTCGACATGTATGTGAAAAAGACAAATACAGGCCATGGACAGGGATTTAAATCTGCTTCCTGAAAACGGATTAGGGTAAACCTTTCAATTAGATGGAGGATACAGCATTGACAAAGGACGTTTATTTTTCGTTCGTTCACTTTTAAAGTGCAAATGCAGTCTGAAATATCAGCGGAATGGAGCTATGTCAAACGACATGTTTCATTTGTAAAGTTAAGTCTTTACAAAGATGCATCCCATACTGTGAGGGTGAGGTCATTCTCCAACACATCTCAGAAAGTTCCCCCTCCACCTTTGAGCTCTTCTCACATCATGTTAATACTCCCACAACAATGCAGCCGTTTGTGGTTATGCAAGTGCATTAGAGCGGCCGCGTGTGTGGCATTACAGGAGACCCGAGCTGTGTGCAGCAGAACCCAATTCCAAACTGCAAAGTAGTACACAGGGTCACTTCAGATGATTTTATGGGACTCTTAAACCGAGTGGCATTAACTGTGTGTATTTTTGAAAAATGCTGTGAGCCCTTAACCTTAATGTTTACGAACTTGGGATTTAATTTGTTTGCATTTAAATGGTGGGAGCAAGGATTGTGTTTGAGTCTTTACAAATATGTGAGCAGAGACCAGCACTGAGGATTGAATCTGATGAAATGGAAAAGACTTATGACCAACGCGGCACTGAAGGTGACTTTAGACCCACAGGCTACGACCACATCTTTTTAAAGAGGTTACAGTCCACACCAAAGGGAACTATACTACATCTGAACATCTCTTAATCACTGAGCTAACGCCAAATTATACCAAATTACACAGTTGCCACATGTCAGCTCGACAAGTACTCATTAGGAAGTGTGTAACATTTCATATTATGAAGACTTTTTCAAAAGTGTATGTCTACATTTGAATATTTTACTCAAAATGGAAAACATACAGACTGAGGTGCAAAAATCTAAATTAAAGCTTTAAAAGATACTTCAACCAGTCGTTCAACCTTTCAGAACTGAACTATTATGAACAATACACTGGAAGAGTCAATGCATTCATCAAGAATAATTCCTATTGCCAGCTCGTTTTTAGTCAGTGAGAAATAACCAGCAGTGTTTCATTTGTAGCCCTCTGCATGTGTTTGGTCTCATGTCATTATGACGTCTTATTCTGTTTGTCTTGTGTTGATGGATGCATTAAAATATCATTATTCCCAAATGTCACTATCCTATCCACATAGGTTCAGCTTCAGTTAGTGTTGCAAAGGCACAAAATGAACTAAAATAGGGAATAAAAACCTCAGGTCAAACACTTTAAATACTATATGCCTCTATTGGGATTGTAAAAATGATCTATATTTTAGTTAGACATAACAGGGAGAGAAATAAAAACCCACTCAAACATCCGGCTCTGCTGACAATGCTGCTATCGGATAGACTTTTTATGAGTCACACAGTGTGGACCAGAGTTTAGTTGAATAAATGCAGCAGGTTTTCCTTGCAGGTTAATGCACATGTGTCCTTCTTCTAACACCTGAAGAAGGACACCGTGATGTCAGCCCACATCAATCTCCCCACAGGGGCCACAGCTCTGCATAATCTGCAGCTGACGACCACTCCACCTCAAAACCTGCATCATTCCCAGAAATCCTCTCTGATCAGTCTCATCCAACTCTCCACCGATGGTCTGGAGAAGCACTTTGGCTTTGTCCCCCGACTGGATCCCCAACCTTGAAAACCTTGTGCACTACAACAAATACATTTCCAGTTCTGCTGCCTCCTGCAACGCTTCCCCCCTAAGCCTGAGTTAAGCTGTGAGAGGCTCCGACCCGAAAGACCTTTTCTGAAGGTCTACTGAATGCTGCCGTTACATAAGCAACTGTAGGCTGTTCTCCCACTGTCACTGCCAGGATATGAAAGGCTAAAAGTGAAACTGCGATGGCAAAATAAGGACGCGGTGAGTGAAATTGGAAGGACAGATTTGATATGTGAAGCTCAATGACCTGGATAAAGTCTTTTTAATCAATGTTTAGTAGCAAAACAATCTACGAGACAAAAGTCACTCTGACCGTATGCGGATTATTTAGCAATTTATAGCGCAAAAATTGCTGCTCGTTTTTTGCGAACTGTGATAAGTTCCTTTGTCATTGGATGAACATAATTGGATTTACATGATGTGTATTGCTAATGACAGAGCAACGAGAAGCAGAAGTGGACATTGACTATAACACCATACGGGAGTGGATCTTGAGTGACAGAAAATGGAGGGGACTAGACATTAAATGTGGCTTTCCCAAAATAGCTGGTCATTGCACCCCTTCTGATGAACAGCGTACTAAAATACTAAATTAAAATGGAATTAAAGTCACATTTTTGGTTGTATTGTAACAGCATATACTGCGTCCATAGCTTTAAGATATGAAATTAAAAACATTCTTAGCTGAATACAGAAATCAGTTATCAATAGCATCTACAACAGCATCTGCATCTACAAGAACTTACCTGTTAGCTCTGAAAGTGCACTGTGCTCCGCGAGGTGCTTCCTGTACAGAGTCTTCAGCACTTTGGCACTGCCAAATCTCTTGAAGCGTTTCTTTACGTTTGTGTAGAACCATTCCAGAGACTGTGTCCTAAGCAACCTGAGAAAGGCACAGATGTTAGATTTTCTAACTTCAAACTTGTGTTAATCTTGTGAAAACCCTCATGCTTGTCCTAAAATAAGTAAGAAATTCATTCAATTATACAGACAGTTATATGGAGATGAGGTGCTGTACCATCATACTGGAGGTAACATCCATCAGATGCTACATGACATAAATCATACTGAATCAACAAATACACACACAAATTAGTTAGTCAAATCTGAACTAAGATAACGAAAGACATTCCTTAAAGATGAACTGTATATTTCAACTATTTAAAGTAAGCAACATGTCTCTTCTTTTTTCATTTTCCACCTTGTGCTTACGCATTTTCAAATAACTGATATTATGCTAAATGCAAGGTTGTAATGTAATTTAATTTAATCAATTAATTGATTTTGCACAAATATATGCTTCATGAATCTGAATTTAGGAACCAGTCGAGTTTACACATTCTGAAAAGCACAAAAATGGTTAAAATAATATAATATAAGTGATTTGGCTAAAAACCATACGAAAATATAGTATACACAGACGGAACAGTGAAAAGATTTAATGAAAAAGAGAAGCTCCATTCAGAATCTCGGTCAAATAATATTTTGTATGTTACCTCACATTCTGATGTTACCACAGTGCTGTTATGGGAGGCTTTCCTCTGCACTGAATCTGGGATCTAAATCACATTTCCAACCACAACAAAGTGAGACTTTAATAACCTCTGGCGTCACTGTGAGCTTCCCCAGGCTTGAGCGAGCCTCCTGGGGCACGCAGGCCCACCATTGCACCCCCCCCCCCCCCCGCCGTCACCTCGCCCACCTTACCTGCTCTTTTGGCAGGCGGAGCAGAGCCAGGCTTTGTCCCTCTTGTTGTACACCCGGCAGGCCTTGCAGACGTTGTAGCTGCAGTCCCGACACTGGCGCCTGGGGTTGAGCAGGAAGGTGAAGGGCGAGCAGCAGCGAATGCAGCAGCGCCGGTTGAAGCAAGTCTGCCGCGAGAGCAGGAGGCAGCGGCTGCCCTCCTCGTCCAGCTCCTGCTTCATTTCACTGTGGAGAGGAGGTGGAGGAGGGGGTTAGAGGCAGAGATGGAGGCACCGGGAATTTGTGTGTCTTTTTTTTTTTTTTTGTAAAGGATGAGGATACAGCTAGTGTGTGTGTGTGTGTGTACAGCACCGGTTGTGGTTTACTGTGTCAAATGTGGCGATTATCAAAATGAGGACACTAAGTGCATGGACACACACACACACACGCACACACACACACACACACACACACACAGGCTGATCCTGACCTCTGTTGTATTAAATGGAGCAGAGATTCAGGCGGTTTCAGATGAGAGTCGTTTCTTTGCAACATTTTGTGAACATATTTGCCGTTTAGCCTTCCCATGAGGTTTATTTCAAAGCTGCCTATGGTGCACTAGCAAACGAGGAAAACAGTCAAATAAATGTCTGACATTTCAGCAGAGCAGTTCTCGTTTCATTTCAACGTAACCGTCTCATGCAAAGGTTAAGAGAAGAGGCAGAGCGGAGTTTAACCAGTCAGTCTGCTCAGCGGCAGCAGCAGCACTTCTTGATGGGCCACAGATGGTAGAAGAAGACCACAAACATTTATAATTGTTCACCAGAAAAGGTCACCGACATCAGCAGCTGTTCTTTTGACTTGTGTTCATAAAAGCAATGATGTTCTCACTGCTTCTTGCTAATGTTCCGAGCACCAATACGGTTCTCGAACAAATAAGTGAGATATTTCCAGCATGTCTGATGATGCTGTACGTACATTAGATAGATAGATAGATAGATAGATAGATAGATAGATAGATAGATAG
>CAJRST010007779.1:4922548-4934198 GCA_907169785.1 Menidia menidia | reverse complement strand
AATAATAATAATAATAATAATAATAATAATAATAATAATAATAATAAAAAGACAGTTTTACTCGCTGATCATTTTGTAAGCGTTAAAGTAGTAGTAAAGTAGTAGTAAAAAAGGCAGGTGGTTCAAAAGAAACACAGATCTTTGGAGTAAACAGTCTGATCAAGTTGGTCTCTCATAATATCACACTCTCTCACACACACCACCAAACTTCTACGCACATATTATTGTTGTATGTGAATAAAGTGACTTGTATGCTGTTTCTTAATCTAATTTAGCCATTTTCAGACACTTAACACACTCCGTTTTGGAAACTGAATAAACACATGGCACTGCTTCTGGAATGACTTTGTCATTTATTATATCAAAACAAACGCTGGGACTGCCCTTGTGGGGGGAAACATAAAAAAGCAGGGTATTTCCAGCTCACGGTGGGACTCACAGAACAGAGCCTACTGCGCCACCTGGTGGCTGATGCTGGCAGCTTTTGGGTCTCACAGACCTCCATCTGCAGCGCGTCCCAAACCAGCTGCTGTCTGAAGAGTTCAGACTGTTCTTCAGAGCTCCGGAAGGGGCAGGACACAGAGAAGCTGTGTGCAGTTATTTCTCTGCAGGTGGCCGGGGGTTTCGGGGTTGGTTTTCGCAGTCACGAGACCTGGTTTGCGGGTAGCTGACCGCCAGTGACCCGTAAACGATCCATGAGCAGGTCAAACTCTGGGTTTGAAGAATGGTCACGTGGTAATTGTCACACGATTTAGGCCCCCCCCCCCCCCCTCCCCCCAACTAACGTGGAACCTGTCTTGTAGAAGGCTGTAGAAGGTATGTAATATAGGCTCTATGTTCTGAAGAACTGCATATCAGAATCATTACTGGGCTGAGCGCACGCACTTTTTTTCACTCCAACCAAGACAAAGAAAGGAAAACCAAAATACTTGGCAATGGGACAACAACAATCCAACACAGGAACCATCCTCATAACAGAAGAGATCATTCATCCATTAGTTAAAAGACATTTCAACAATGTCTCAGCTGCCCAGTGGGCAATGCTGGCTTATGGGAAAATGGAATCAGAGCTGGAATCTGTTATTTCAGGGCTGTTGACGGACATAATTCAGACTGTGTCAACAGTTTTAGTAAAAAAATAACCTGCCAACGGTTCAGGAAATGTCCTCCAAAGACAGTGACAGAATTAATAAATACTGTTGCAAGCAGTCTACAAAATCTAGAGAAGGAAATTTTTCAGCTGAGCCCCAACACATGACCAAACTGACACAACAGGCAAATAATATTCCATCTAACTCACCAAATCTCTGCATTAGGGCCCTTTGTTTTTGAAACCTGAAGGAAATTACTGACATTGGGTTTATCTTTAATATGTTTTGTTATTTGGAGTGGATTTCCTCTCTTCTGAGAGCACTCTGATTTAAACAAAAGAAATCATGGTATAAAGAACTAGTGTTGTGTTACTTAAGTGTGAACAACTCACACTGTAGACTTCACTCAAACGCACCCTTCTCATTAATGTTGTGTTTCTGTTGGCTGTATTACTGGACCTTTTAGGGAAGCCGCCAATAGCAAAACAGGAAGGCGCTTCATTTCCTGTCCACTTTTTCTAGAAAAAAATAACAGGTCAAAGAAGCAGGAAATCTCCACCAAAGTCTAAAAGAGCCTCAAAAAACCGTACAGATACACGACTTTTACACCATCAGTGTGTGGAGAAGCATCTCTCTGGTCCGACATCAGTGTTGTGTGCCATGAATTTGTGTTTTGTGGACTTTTTTTTTCGTTTCCTGTTCAAGTTTTACTGTTATCAGGTGTTTTTTTGCTACCTGTTATTTCTAGCTTGTTCTTTCCTTGAGTTTCCTCTGTCTTCTCTGTTTCCGTTTTGAATGAACAATGCACGGCAAGCAGGGTATTTCCAGCTCACAGTGGGGCTCACAGAACAGAGCCTACCGCACCATCTAGTGGCTGATGTCTCATGAGGTATTTTCTGTATTTATGCACCCTGAGGCATTTTTAGTTTTAGTGGCCCTGAAAGGTTAACTTGTGTTCCCAATTCGTAAATGCTGTAGCATGTCCATTTGTACTGGAATGCAACAGCAGGACCTTTGAGGACACTCCAGTGAATCCCCAGTCTTTGACCCTTAAAGGTATAATTTTTCTTTCTTTTCTTAGTGTACGATTCATCAGAGATGAACTGTGACGGATGGAAGGAAAACTTCCAGTCTTGAAATGATTTCCCAGTTACAGCCTCTGCAGGCTCAGTTAAAACAGTATTCATTGCATTTTGGACTTTTGTTTTTTGTCATATTCCCCTTTTTCTTTAGTATTAAACAAGAATTACAATCCTGGCTGGCAGAGAAACGCAAATCTGGCTTGATACTCATTTCTTCACATGGACCAACAACAGCTGAGCGGAAAAGCTCTGAAAAGCTCTGAAAAGTCCAACTATCACCATATAGTAAAATTGATCCACATTTTATTCTGTTTACTCTATTTTTTTACCACCTGTTGAAGACAGGCCGTCTCTGCTATTTTACATCAACAGAACAATTCATGTTCTGAGCATAAAAGAAACACAGAAGTCAAGAATCCCATAATATTTTTAGTGTACATACATTATATATCCTCAACTATTAAACCAAGGAGGACAATATGGCTCATCTCATTCTATGAAGATTAAATATACCCTACAGTGGGTTACATGCTCTTCAGGTCACAGATTACACTGAACACACACAATATCATGCAAATGCAAAGACAGCAGTCACAAAGAAATCAAAAGCAAATGCAAGAGATCCAACTGGCACTGTGCAACAGTTCAGTGATGAACAGAAGCGAGTGGATCAAACCAAAAACATTTGCAAGAATTTATGGTACAAGATGTTATAGATAATTAAGAATTGAACTAATTAACTTTCTTAAAAAACATTTTCATCCATGTAGTCTCTTTCCCTCTTGTAGCTTAACCTCTTTTTCAATTAAATGTTATTTATATAGCACCAAATCACAACAAAAGTTATCTCACAGCGCTTTCCAAACAGTTCATTACAGAAGCCCAACAATTCCAACTTTTGACTTATTCAAATCAGCAATTCAGTAAACTAACAGTTCACGTCTGTAACACATCTTTGTTATGGTTATACGAACAGTATTCTCCTCAATTATTGCAAAGCATTATTCTTAGTAACATACTGGTTTTATGAAGCTCTTGTCACACGGATGCTGTTGCATAATCACACAAAATATGTTGAATGTCTTTCACCAAAGAAGTAAAACTTTCAAAAATACTAGACAAGAGTTGAATACACAAATGATTTGTTTGAGAAAACATGCATCTCTAAACACCGGCTTTTTCTCTATTAAACTTTTTAATATTTTTTGAATGCAGAATGATATTACAAATATTACTACTAAGTACTTAAATAAACCATTTGGAAGAATGAGGGCCTATGATATTTAACAGACAGCTAAATACACTGAATAAACCAAATTAGCTACAATTTTTATTATCAATATGAGCAGAATAAATCACTTTTTTGTATCTTTGAAAAATGTGGAAAAAAATCTTTCGCATGTAATGTCGAATGAGCCCAACTTCCATTTCTGAAAATGCTTTCATCTAATCTACATACCAGAATAGCTTGTTTTAAAAATTTCTGCGACATCATAGCAAATAGGCTGGAACAAACTTATCTATGGTGGGGACACTTTGAATCCTGTCCATTATAAAATTCTGTTTTTGGCGAGGCCGGAAAAATCCCTGTTTTCCTCTTGTTCGTCGTACTTTCAACTGTTGAATGACATCAGTAAAGGTACACAGGACTGAAAGGTGGTCATCTTATGCCAGTTGCCAGCGGCATTTAGCTGGCAGTAAATGGCCGGGTCGATGTCATACAGGTTGTCATCATGAGCCTGCCAGTACATAGACACACACAAAAGAACAAGAAAAGCATGAATTTGACTGCTTACTGCCACATTGTATACAATTCAAAATATCTTTATTTTAAATTGATTTTTTATAGATTTGGATAATAGTTTGTGAAATGTTATGTTACCTTTGTCATTATAGGAGTTCGGCAACTATGTTCCTGTATCTATCATTTTGATCTTTGTAGCCCTCATTTTTAATCCAACTTCTAATGTTCTCCGAATGTTCACTGGTCATGACACCCTTGCTTTGAAGCTTGGAAGACCAATGGTCAAGCATCGCTTCACTGTGTTGCGGAAAACTCCTCTCAAACGCATCTAGCTTGAACTTTGAGTTGTTATCTTCCTGAAAATCTTTAAAGCCCTTGTTGCTAACCAATTTGCATCTTGGAATTGAACCGAGGATGGTCAGTTTAAATGTTCCCTCAACATCCCCACTGATGATGCTTTCAGTCAAGGCTCTTCTGAAGGCCGGAGATTTTGTACTGGGAAACTCGGCATGTATCTCGTCGGGCACAAAAACAGACGGTAGTTCACGGCCATGTGATTTCTTGACCTTAAGAATCTGGTCCGCATTTGGACTAGAAGTGTTTGTTGCCACTTCGGCCATAGCTTTTGCAAGTTGACTAACCTCCCGGTTCGAGGACACAGCATCAACTATACAACTGACAGGAGGCTCGTGATCAGCATGGAGGTATTTACCCATTTTTCTTTTTCGTTGATCTTTTTGCATTATTTTGTATTTTCCTACTCCTCCAACCTTGTTCAAACATGTCTCTTTCTCTTGTTTTGTAAGTTTATGTCCAGTAGCTCCCTCTGCCATGTACCAGTCACCTCCTCTGATTGTGTCAGTCCACAGTTTTCGTTTGATGAAAGGATCCCAATGGCCTGGATGTCTGAGAAGAGTTTTGGCTTCCAGATGTCGGAGGTGCTCTGCCTCCACAGCTATCTTTTCTTGGCTAGCATTTGGTCTCAAGCCATGCGCAAAAGCATGAAACATGCAGCTGTTTCTGTTTCCATCAACAATCACTATCTTATTATCAATGTGCACGTCATAATGGCCATCGGGATATTGATAACTCCTTGGTCTGTAGATCAGTTCCACAGTTTGATTTGTAGGTTTAGAGCTTGGGTTTATCTCCTGCATTTTTCTGAGTCTGCCACGTTTATCCTCTATTAGGATGACAGCCTTGGTGCCAGTGGCCTCTGACAAGACTCTGACATCAAAAATGGTACCCTTAGTCTCTAGATTCCTGATCTTCTCAGCATGTGACTTTGAATGTTCACCTGCATCTCCAGAGCTTTTAGAATTCAAGTTTACTGGCATGTTTGTGATATATCTGTTGTTCTGTCCAGCTCTTAGTTTTTCCTCTGTTCTGTCACTCCTTAATCCAGTTCTTACATGCTTCAGAAGGTAACCGTTCACTTCTCTTTGAACACGAGAAACAAGGTGGCTGGAGAACTTCTGGTGGAACACTTCTACCAAAGCATCAGCCAATAAGCCTCTGATAGCCTCGTTTAACTCCTGCTTGAATTCCTCCAGCACCTCAGTGTCAGAGGCAGATAAGTCATTTACCATAACTTTCTCTGAAAATCCTTTTTCTTTTTTAAATGTATTTAGCTCTTCTTGAAAGTTGTTGAAGAATTTGCTGGAGAGGGTGAGAGCTGTAGCAGTTGCATCTCCTGCAAGTGTCAGGTAGTGGACAGTTTGAATAGACAATAAAATGACATGCATTTTCCCCTTGCCCCCTGCTTTAGCTCCTGCTTTAGCTGCATCAGTTATTCTGATGAGGGAAGAATTCAACTTATTCTGCCATTCGAGATCGGCATAGAAAGGTTGCATTGCAATGTGGCTAAAGTGTCTGAAAACGTCCAACAGGTCACTCCTCCGATTCCTGTCACTCAGTAGATCTTTGAGTTGATGTTTTTCCTCAAGGTGGGAAAGGATAATGGAGTCCACTAATGTAGCAATGGGCTCTTTTGCAAGGTTGGATTTCACATCATCAGCTATACCTTTTTGCACCTCATTTTTTATTTTGTTTAAGATTGTTTTTAGTATTTCCTCCTCTGCCTTCCCAAGGCCATAGCAAATTATTTCCTCCACTACCTTTTTTGTTGTGTGTTTAACTGCGTTCTTCAAATTTGCTTTTGCTACGACACTTATACCGTCTTTAGCCTGTCTGGAAAAAAACTTAGGCAATGCTTTCAGCTTTTTCCCCAAACCTTTGATTAAAGTTTTACAAGCTCTAAAGCCTTTTGCTATCAGTTTTCCAATTCCAAAAGCAACAACTGACACAGCAATGGAAATGGATTTCTGTATAGCCCATGATTTCCAACTGAATTCTCCAGTCACCATGGCCTCTATTCCGTAAATACAATCTGATACTCCTTCAGTGATCAGCCCCACTCCAACTTGAGCCAACCAGCCACATGTAAAGACAGTGACCAAAGTTCCAGCAACAATCTGTAACAGTCCAAGAAAGAAAACTGCCAGACCTCCCCACGAGAAATGAGGCTTCTCTTCCACAGCAAATACGTATTTCAGACCTTGACTGTAAAGGTTGCAGGCTTCTGTTTGGAGTTCTTCATCAGCATTTGAGAACAAAGAAAAAACTGTTGATTTTTGGGCCAGTGCATCCCTTCCTTTTCCTTTTATTTCATCAATCTTTTGGATGGCTTCTTTGATGTTTTCACCAAATAATCTGTACATATAGCACCTGGTTGTTAACAGTTTCTCAAGGCTGGATGATTTATTGTTTGCATAGTTTGCAGAGGCCATTTTTATGAACTGCAAACAGGCCATGGGTTCTTCAGTGAGATACTTTAGAGATTGTTGTGCTTTTTGCAGATCCTCTCGAGCTTTATCAAGGTAATCAGCCTTCTGCAGCTTTATTGTGCAATATGCATGACTGTAAAATGCTACGGCTGCCCAACTTTCATCTTGAATCATGGCTTTTTCGAAGAGCCTGGTTCCGAGATCGTATTGTTTCTCGTCAACTGCAAGGTTTCCAAACTTGATGTAGTGATAAATGCTCAAACATGGTGAAGTTTGACTCTGAGATTGACTCTTTGCCATTGCCAAATCAGTTTTCAAACTCTCTTGCAATTCATCTCTTTCCAACTGCTCAATTTGTTTTGATTTGGTTTGGAGCCATATCCCCCAGAACTCATTCAATATAGCAACAACAGCTCTTCTCTCATCTCCATCTGTGTTTCTGTGAATATCTTGAAGAGTTTTGCAGTACTGTGAAAACAGGTCCTCCCGCAGCTTCATCTCAGTGACGTCATTCATCATGTGACTAATCTTTTCTGCTGCAATTCTATCCCTTTCGCTCTTAGCTTCCCCAAGAGATGACATCGTCGTGAAAAAATCCTGCTGCACGTGTTCAGTGCACATGACTATCTGGGCAGATCCAGGTTCACCTTTCCGTGCTGTTCGACCAAAAGCTTGCAGTTCCACTCTTGTATTTTCAGAGAGAAAGGAAAGGATCACAAACAATCCTCCATTATTGTTCACCTTTTTGGACACTTTAATGTTTGTACCACGCCCTGCTAAGTTTGTGGCAACAACAACATCGCCAGGACACAGTTTCTTGTCTATTTTGCTCAGACTGTCTTTGTCACTGCGGCAGTAGAGAATGATATCACCTGGGATTTTGCCTTTTAGATCCTCATAGATCTCTTTGGCTCTATTGATAGTTTCACAGATCACCAGGGCTGCTCTTCCATCTCTGTATGTGTTTGGGGAAATCTGATCCATAACCATACGGTTTATTTCAGATATCCACTCCTGGGATGACTCTTTCACGATACCTTTGACCTCAAACAACTTCTTCCTGTTGAAAGTTGGCATTTTGAGGGCAGTCAGGTTTGGATATAGATCTTGCAAACACAAAATATCTGCTTTGCCACCAAGTGTACCTGTTGTTCCATACATTTTTCCCTGGTATTTTTTGAAGAAAGAGACATTAGAAATGTAGTTTGTCACTGCTGAAATTGTGCTGAGTTTGATTTGGTGTTTGATCTCAACAAACTGCTGCAGGCCATCCCCCCATTTCTTATTCAGTTCTACAACACCGGTGGATCTGAAGTCCACAGGACAGATATTGTCATTTTCTACAACATAATCCTGTCCTTCCCTCAGCTTCGTTGCCAGAAAAGCATTCTGAACCCAAGCTGACATTTTCTTCTCAATCAAATTCTTTAAGAATCCTGGAATGCTGATTTTGTTATCATTGTTTTTGCATGGGGTATACTGTATTTTGTCAGAGATTAATTCTGCAATGGGCCCGATAAGAATGTCCTCTGAGTCATAGAGAGGACAGCATAAACCTTTCTCTAAGACAAGAAACTTCAACTCTGGAATGTTGAGCTTGTTGTACGAGCTGCGCTTTTTCAGACAGAGCAGTCCGTCATCATCTAAAGTGTACACTGTAAAGCCATAGGGAACATAGCTCTCCATTTCCCCCAAAAAATCAACTACAGCATCCTGATTTACAGTTCCCAGTTTCTGAAGAATTTCATTGTTTTCACTCTTGTAGATATCCTCTGTAAATCCTTCTGGCACAGTGTTTGTCTCTTCAGCGATGTATAAAATGTCCATTGGGTCATTAATTTCGCTCTCATCTGTGTTGATTGAGTCAAAGATGACCTTGAAGAATGAAGCTGGAGGACCTTGTACAAATACCTGTTGTCCTGAGGACAGGTAACCATACTGGCAGACATGGCCCCAGATCATGGCCAGAATGGTGTTCAGGTGCTGCATGGAGACCATGGGGGTGGATAGGTATGTCAGCTGCACTCCCTGATCCAGAAGTAGCGAGTCCACTTCATCAATTATGATGCACTGATAGCAGCGATCAGGTCTCACATCCTTCATCTCAAATACCTGCCGAAGGTGATCTGCAGCAAAGGTTTCAATGGTTCCATAGACAATGTCCTTTTGGTAACACCCTTTTCTTTTCTTGTCGTCGGTCTTATTTGTATTTGTATCAACTGTAATGCCAAAATACTTGTAGAATTCCCTCCATTCTTCAGCATCTCTTTCACATAACACAGAAGAAGTCGAGATCACATCTACTTTTTCACCTCTCAGCACACGCAGTGCAGCAAACATTGCTATGACACAAGACTTTCCCTCCCCGGTGCCCATTTCCAGGAGCTTCCCATTTTCAGACAAGGCCAAGAGGCACCAGCTAATCATCTGAGTGGTTCTGGGCCACCACCTCCCTCCAGCAATGCACAGGTGAACAGCATTACATAAGACTGCCAATAGCTCTTGGAGGCTTTCTGTTTCCAAGCTGTGAGACAGATGTCTTGCTTGCTTTGCATTGTTGTGTTTTGCAATTTCACCAGTTTCGATCAGTTTTGTCACTTGACTTACGACGCTGTGTGTTTTTCTCAGTGTTTGTTCATCAGTGTCGTTCATCTGCCGTATTTCATCAACAAGAGTGTCAATATCTTTGACTTTCTCATCTCTAAGGGACTTTTCAAGCTGTTCAATCAGACTATCTGCTCTTTTTGAACCTAAGAGCTGGATAAGTGAATGGTTGCTCTCATTTGTCCACTTGGAGGAAACCTGGTAGGTTGCCACCAAATGTAATATTTTCATGATGGAAATGCACCCTTCATGAAAATGGTGACTAGTTAATGATCCAAGGAGGTTCAAGGTTTCTGCTGGTGACCAAAGTTCAAGGTTTAAAGCCATCTCAAAGATATCCTTAGCTTCTTTTTTGAGTGCCAAGAGTTCTTCTGCACAAGCAAATAGAACCTCCAAATACCATTTGTCAGGAGGTGATGTCATGCTTTTTTCAGCCTCTCTCTCAGCCTCAGTTTGGAGGTTCTCAAGGAAGGTGAATATGAAGATTTGATTGGGAGCCAATCTCTTAGCACTAATTTTCCTTAAGATGTTGGTGATGTTACTCTCAGTCTTTGAGTTGTTGTTTTGGTTCATGTGGAGTAGTTTGAGAAACGCCTTCAGAAAAGATTGTTTTAGTGCCCCATCTTTACTTTGAACTTTACACATAAGGTTATTCAGGACTCTTGCAGCAAACTTCAGGGAATCTTTGACTTCAAGTCTTGAAAGTTCCAAATTGTGAAAGGAGTTCAAACACTGTTGTTCAATGATGTATCCTCGATTTAGCTCAGGAATCTCTGTTTCCATCCAATTCATGCTGCTTTCAAAGTAATCACAGACAAAAGTGTCCAGTGTACCATAGACAATGTCTGCCTTGTATACATCCTGTAAGGATGTTATGTCTCTTCTTGTGTTTGTGTTGACAGCAAATCCAAGGTTCTTGTAGAAGGCAGACCATTGGTTAGTTTGCTCCTCTGCCTCACCAACAGAGCTCAGCACAATGTTCATTTTGTTTCCAGAGCTGGCGTGTGTTGCTGCAAACATGGCTATGGCACACGGTTCGTCTTCCACACCAAACAGTAGTGGCTCTCCAGTTTGCTCCTTCACCATCAGTACGCACCACTGCAACATGTGCTTCACTGTGGGCCACCAGCCTTTTGTGTCAAAAACTGCCTTACAGAGCTGAGACAAAGTTTTCTGTAAATAAGCTGCATTCACAGCTTCATATTTTAGGCAGTCTTTTTGAAGTGTCGCCACTTTCTTTTCATTTTGTGAGTACTGCAAGACCTCAGTGGTGATGTCTTTTATCATATCAACCATGTGACCATCTAAATTATGGGAGATTTTTATTTCTTCCAGAGCTGCAAGCAGCCTGCTTCCATCGATATTTCTGAGACTTATTTGGAAATCTTCACATAATCTTTTAGGGTCAACTAAATCGAAAACCTGGGTGATAGAGCGTCCTGACTCATCTGTCCATTCTGGTGATATGTCATACACTTGGATCATCATTAGCACTCCTCTTATTGAAGCATCGTTTGTACACTTCTGTGACAGAACTTTGAGCAGAGTCAGTGCCTCCATTGGTGTCCATCGGTGTGTGTCGACAAGTTTAAGAATTGTTTCAGAAGATTCAGAGTGGGTTTCTTTGCCAATCAGAAGTGCAAGAGTGGATAATAAAAGCTTCAAGCACTGGGTTTCTATGTTGAAAACCAGCATGTAGTACCTGTCAACTACATCATCCAGTGATGATATGAGGAGGCTGAGGATTTCTGTAGCAAAGAGGTGCTCAGTGCAGAGCTCTCCTTCAGCCCATTGCTTGGCTATGAGGACCGCATCACTATCAGACTTTTGGCTGTCGTTGAGAAAGTGCATCAGGGTAAGATAAAGGGCTTGAGTCAGCATGAAGCTCTCAGACACATTACATGCTGACTGGCTGATGGACTCCACCAGAGAGTGCACATGACTGCAGATGCTTTCTAGAGAATCTTCCTCTGATGTTTCCAGAGACAGGACACAGAGCTCTGTGATGTACACTTGAGCGTGCTGCAGAGTGCAAAGAGATGGAGGAGCACTGATCCATTCATCGAACAGAAGCGTGTCCAGAGCTGACAGGATCTTCCCAAGCCGATCAGCTGATAAATCAATGAGACTGAGGTCTGAAACCTCAATGTTACTTTTCAAAGAGAGGATTTCTAGAAGCTGATCACTGAAGCTGTCTGAGTCATACTCATTTTCAAATGTATCCAAATGACTTCTGAGTACATTTTGCTTGTACTCGTGTTTCCCTAAAATGCTGCTGCTCAGTTGTTTTTCATGCCGCTCTTTGAGATGTTGCTGTGTTTCCTGAAGTCTCTGATTTAGTCT
>CAJRST010007779.1:4911581-4922538 GCA_907169785.1 Menidia menidia | reverse complement strand
TATTCACATTTAATGCATATGTGTACTTTGACAAATATTTTTACTATGAAACATCTGTTTATATTAGAAAGAGCTTTACAATTTCTTACCCGTCTTGGGGAATTCCAGGAAAATAAATGACCTCAAATAAGTATTTTGGATGGAGTCTCTCATACAAACACATATGCAACATATTCAAATGACACTATTGATTGCACAGACAGAAAGCTGCCCGTGCAATTTTTTTCTTTTTACTTACAGACACAAATTTCACAAACATTAATTTTTTTATCTGCTTTGAATGATGTGCTCACTGGATAGATTCCCGAAGCAAGTATAGCAGCTTTGATAGGACTGTAAGTTTAGTTTCTTGGCTGTTGAGTCTCACATGTTGGGTGACATATTAACCAAAAGTGTCCTCTGTATTGTGCAGGGTAATGCTTTTTTTACACAAGGGGCTACAAGACAGCTAAATAGACCCAGTCTGAAAGGTCAGTGTCTTCCTGAGTCAGATTTACACCTATTTCCTGAGTGATAGTAGACCTGCTGGTGGGCAAAGAACCATTGTAGTTACATGATAGTCATTGTTTAACTGCCGGGTAATGGGGAGTTATTGTTAACCGTTTATGTCTCTTCCTTGTGATGTCACTGCTCCTGGAAATGCCTTTGCATTATAAATTGGACAATGTATTGTCACTAACCTGTTTTCTATATGTCTACATCACAGGTTTTCTTCATGTATATACACAAAGTGGGAGTTAGTGGAAGGCATTGCTGACAGTAGGTATCTGGATTTTTTGTTTAATTTAGGCTACAGCCTCAACCTAATGGAAAGGCTTCACAGTCCCTGCATGCCATAAAACCTGTTTTTCTATTTTTTTCTTGACATCCGGAAGTTCTGACTGATTCTGGTCTCCAGTTAAAACAGGTTTGGCAGGCATGGAGTGCTGTACCTTAATGAATACACAGTACGTCAAAAGACAACTTTGGGCTCAACGTCTTCATTTTTTTCAGATTCTCATCACATTTCTGAGGCACTGGTGGGATTGTTCTCATCATTTGTTTTGTAGATGTTGAATATCTTTAAGAGAGCAGCTCACCGCGTACTAAAAGTAAGATCTGCTCTTCTACGCAGCTGTTGGGACAGTGAAACTTGCGAAAGAGACATTATTATTATTATCCAGAAGTAACAGTCACCTTTCATTTAAAACAGGTGTTAACACATTTTGATGAAAGGGATAAGAGAAAAAAAATGACTATTTTGTGTAAAATGTAGAATCATGTTTGTGCTGGAATGCAACTAAGCTCCACACAAAGAGTCCAATCAAGGGAAATAAATGGTTTATTAAAACAGTGTTTTGCTGTTTTGTCAAATTGTGTACTGTTTCCTGATTATAAGGAATGGTGCAAAATCAACCATGTTAAGTAATAATGCTTGGCACACTATGCACATGCAACATTATGGTTTCATCATGGATTTCTCCAGTTATGCAAACCAAGACAAAAGCGTGACTGTCCACCATGAGTCTGAAATAAACCAAATGTTTGTATATGTAGGAAAATAAAGAAAACAAACCAAAATTAAATCATAAATACTGTATTTAAAACCTTACGCTTTGGATATCGAAGAACATTCATGAACCTGTGAGATGTTCAGTATTGTATCGTAAAATTGTGTCAAATTTACATAATTAAATACCACCAAATCTATGTGGACTTATAGGTCTGCTTGGGTTGTGGGAATACTGTTTGTCTTTAAAAACTAACTGGAGCCATAAACGTCTACTAGCAACTTAACTAACTAGTAGAGGGAATAGAGCACATGTCTTTGGACAACTGTTAAACCTTAAGTACATACTGTATCTTCTCACATTTTTTCTTATAATCCCATTGCCTTCCTGAAAAACATAAGTTCCTGATCTTTTTCGTACTTCCAATAGTAAAATAGTTTCTGCAACAAATATCAGTTTGGATAGAGAACTGATTCTGTTGAAAAAAGTGCCAAATGGGATTATTTTCTGAGAGCTTCTATTCATTTGATCTGTCACTTAAAGTACAAATGCACAAATCTTCTTTTTGACTGCTGCTTTCACTAACAAAAGTCCATGGCATAAAAAAAAACATAAAAATAAACTTTTGTATGCTTTTATATCATGTTACACGATGGCCAGCTAAATCCGGCCGTTGTCTGGTATTTGTTTGTGACATTTGAAAAATCTGAAATATTCTATGACTTAAGAGGTGGTTTAAGCCTCGAATCACGAAATCCCCACTTTGACGTCTTTTGAGGGTGTCAACAGCTGGAACTGCTGGCACTTCCTCTTTGCCCCCTCTGAAAGCGTCTGTTGTGCAGGTAGTACATAAAGAGCCGTGAGTTCCACACTCCACAGTTGCTGAGCCATGGACAAAGGTGGACTCCTGCTCCTGCTGACCCTGGAGCTTCTCCTGCTCTCCGCAGCCTTCACCTCAACTGGCCAGGCTGCTCTTGTGGCGAAAGATCAGCAACGACGGCCTGCTGAGGTAAGAATCAGCGAAGAGGTTTTTGTTTAAGTTTACAGCACAAGGAAACATCACGAGCACCAGTGACGCATTTGTCTTGACTTAGTTACAGAATGCAAGAGAACAAGAAGAGGGGACTATTCCAGTCTGGAGACTCTGTTCCATTAAACGAGGAGGATGCAGTCCTTTCATAGCGGTAGGTTTGCTTTACTCTAAACTTATTTGTTAGTTTTACATGCGTGTTTAATCTCTAAATTGTGCATTTCTACATGTAAACAAGCAGTCGCTTAACTCCTCCTTCTCCTTCTTCTGTTTAGAAACCGACAGAAAAACCACCCAAGAAAGAAGCTGTGCATTTTTAAGGGGAACTGAAGGAGCAGATTCACGCGTGCACATGCACATCAGAAGTTCAAACAAGTTTTTTTTGGGGGGGAAACAGCTTTGCATTGCTTAAAATCACAAACGAATATAAACCTGTCAATTTTTTGCCCTGCTTGTAATCTGCTGATTATTGTCAGAAAATAAAAGAACATTTAAATGCTTTCATTGGTATTTTCACCCACCTTGAAAAGGCCACACATCAACACTGAACATCTGAATAGGCTATTTTTTCCCAGGCTTACAAAACTCGACTGCTTTTCTGATTTTCTTCTAATCCTTTTTGATCAGAAAAAAAAACCTTCACTTTAAAAACAAACTTATTTTAAATAAAATCTTCTAAACTGTTAAAAACTATTAGACTAAACTTCTCCTATAGCATGTAACAGTTCTGTTCAGTCAGAATCAAACTGAAATTATACTAAAAATGTGTATTTATTGATCAAAGCAGGTTAACAATCTCATTATTTGTTTGTTGTTGCAAATCCAAGCAGAAAAAAATCTTGGACTTCTCCAAAAACTAATCTCAACTCATTTATACATTTTGTGGACGGTTTTCTCAGTGGCCAACTCAAAGACATTTGGGTAAGCTGCTCATCATTATGCGAAAAAAGTCAGGTGACTAGGACCCAAAGCAGAACGGCAAACTGGAGGCTGACAGAAATGTGACTTGAAATGTAATTAAGGAAACAAAAACCTGAACTAAGCTGAAGAGTCATTAGCTATCAGACAGGTTTCAGAAAAATACCCAAAGATACTACATAGCAGGAAACAAACATTAAAATACTTCTAAAGAAGTGTTGTGGCTTCCTGGTAAACCATGCTTATTTTTCTCTTGAAAAGGAAAGACTAGACTAGATTAAGTTGTGAATTCTCTTAATTAGCTTAAATCCACAAGGCGTGTAAATCAAACAAGACTTGTGAAATAATTCAATTCTACTTCCAATCTCCAATGTTTTTGTCAACAATACTTTTTCATATAAATTAATGATAATTCTATTGCATAAGTTTGCAATGTGACACCAAGATGGAGGCTGTCTAGTTTCATTTTGTTGCGACACATTTATAATCCGCACACTGTGCACGCTTGAGTAAAAGCAATGTAATAACTTTTGCCAGAAAGCTTGTAAGAAGTCTGAATAAGCAATGAATTGCGTAGATGTGCAGATTATTGTTGATTTGGACTGAAATCGTTCCATATCACAGTTAAGTTTAAGTTTAAGAGCGTAGAAGAGCAATAGGCTTTTGACACATCATTTTTACAAAACCCACATAACTTTGGAATATTCAGCAAAGGAACTTCATCTTTCCACAGAAAAAACCTAAAGGACTCTGAACTGCTGAAGTTTTACACGAGGGGATTTTCCAACTGTGAGCTGAGCATAAATGTGCCTCACAAGCTGCGACATGCAGCTAAATATTTACAGAAAACATCGGGGAGGGATTCCAAAATTGGGAAAGAGATTTATATTTGCAGTCAACATGATGGTAACAATTAGATGTTGGGCTGCAGATGTATTATTGCTCAACTCTTCTGAACTCCCTCCTCCGAATGGAAGTGATTTACTAACGGGGGGGTGTATAAAAACCCGGGAGGGTTTGAGCTGTCGCACTTTTTGGTTCATCATGGACAGAACTGTGCTGCTGTTCCTACTGGCCGTGCAGGTTTTCCTGATCATCACGGCCCTCCGCTCTGCAGACGCGGCTGCTCTGCCTGCCGATGAGCATCAGCAACAACTGCAGACTCTGCATCCGGTAAAAATCTCCACGCTCAATCTCAGTCGTGTGCTAATGTCTACTGTTTGTTGCGGAGCTCTGCAGATTACATGTGCGTCCGAATCTTAAGTCACGTGCTCTTTTTAAAGCAAGTGGAACTATGGTTACAGTAAGGTTAAGGGTCCCAGTCTGAAGGGCCATGTAAAGTTTACCTAATGAATGTCAGAAAAGGGAAAACATTCATTTTCTTAATCACATCTTGAAGGAAATTAAGTAGTCGTAAAAACAGGAAAATAGGAACATTTCACAAAAAAATTGTAGTACTTGGGAAACAGTACAGATTACTTTGACTGCGAAGTGAACTGAACTTTGATGTGATTACTGTGAGCAAACAAAGTTATCTCTTTTTTTTGCGGTTATCAAGGAAAAAGTCCAGGTCCAGAGAATGAGGATAACAGCCGACAAACAAAGACTACCCCACTGTGCCTTCTTTATCGGAGGATGTTCACTAGTTGGCAAGGTAAGAACTGAATCTGAAGGTTTACATTACCAATATTCTTAGAAACTGTTTTAAACACTTAAGTGAATTGTTTTGTTTGTTTTTTTTTTGCTCTGTTACAGGTTGACTTTGATGGCAATCTAAAACCAAAAGTAAATAAACTAAGTATTATAGAATAACATTCTGGACTCAGAGGATGGGTCAAATCAAGGCACTTTATGCAGGTGGAAATTATGACTGACACCTTTTCTCTCTGTTTACAGCCAACAAAAGCAAAGCCCCTACGAGAAATCAAACGGTGAAAGAATGTGAATATTTTTGTAACCGATTCTGCAAAAGGGCTCGGCTGTGCTCCCGGCGGTGGGAGTGCCATATGAATCATTCTCAGATATATTATTTTGCCAAGTGGAGGATGGACCAATAGGAGGAGAACTAGAATCACCAAAAGCACAGACCAAGACAAAAACTATTCCTAAATACTCTCTGTACCTGTTGTTTTATTATGGGAAGATGTGTTACTTGTATTAAGCTACATTTATATAAATGGTCCATAATCCTCCTAATGCCTTTGTAACAAAAATGAAATAAAATAAAAATATACATTCATCAGAAATTAACTGTTGTCACAGTTTATTTTGTTTGTCTAAGCCTTTGCCTGAAATAACAGGACTGGTGTAATGTGGGCTGAGGCCTAAAACAGACACTGATAACTGGAGTTTGTTCCTGCTGATTTTAAAAGCTTTGGGAACAAATCTGATAACATTTAATGATCATAATCATTCCCAGTCACCGCAGTGGCTCCCCACTCCAACCACACTCTTTTGATTCCTGTTATGGAAGTCTTAAAATGTGTACGGATGTGATTGCTGAGGAGTTTCATTTCAATGTGTCTAAAATTGTCAGAGTAAAGAATCTATTGTTTAATTTAACACACAGCGACAGCAGGACAAATGAATGAATAAAGTAGACTCTCTATGTTTAGTTTTAAACAACGTACCGAGGCTGTGAATAAATAATTCATGCTTTTAAGTCCTGGAGGGCCCTATAATATAACAAGGAAGCTTTTTTAGGTCATTAGTAAGCAAAAACATTAGACTGAATGTAACCTTTCCTTTGTTATGTAGAGTTTAACACAACAATGTAAATATCTTCTAACTGTCTTCTAAATCTTCTAATTACCTGGACTAATTGAAAATAGATCATATCCCTGATGTGCGTAGACAAAATTACACAATAACACCACACAAATACGAACAAGCAATCAGAGAACCTGTGAGGCAATTTTGGTTTTAAGCATTAGATTAATGTTTGTTGCACTTTTTCCTGGGGTCTATGTCAGCAGAGGTTTGTCTTTGTTTCAGTTGGTGATCTGATAAAAACGAAAAAGATGTCAGAAAACTTCGTAAAATCTGGAGAAACAGCTTCACTTTAATAAACCTATGTTAAAGTAAAATATACATTTCTTTATACAAAAGAGAAATGACAGCATGAAGTTGTTGTTGGTTTTTGACTGGATCAGTATCACCCATATTCACAAACACATTTTAGTTTGACCCATTTTGTATCATTGAATCTAATGTTAACACATTTACTTCAGACTTGAGATTTTTTCTAAATGGAACATTAATTCAGAAGTTGCAGAGAAAATCTACAATTTGGCTTCAGATTACTTTTTTTCTATATTTTACAACATGAAAATATATCACTCTAAATGTTTTTTTAAAAAGGGGGTAGTGATTGTTATTCTGGCTTGTTTAGTTTTTTGCTTTTTTCAAAAAAACGTTAAGTTAGTTTGTATTATGGCAAGAGAGAGGGAGCGGCTCTTCTCCTGGCTGTTTTCAGTGCAAACATTACACCGCATTTTCTATTGCTGAGGTATCTTTGAGCAAGCCTTTTAGAGCAAAGTTGCACGGCAACAAGTTGTTTGTTAAGCTTAAATCCAGGGAATTAAAGCAGTGGGGCTTTCTATGAAAGGGCTGTGTTTCATGTCTCTCCGTTTGTGCCAAAATTCCCTGAGACATGACAGTCCAGGTTTGAATATATAGGCTATATATATATATTGAATATAAGTGGCCTTTATAAATGGAAATGTGCCCATCTAAGCACGCATTACTGACAGTAAAGCAAGACAGATTATGTAAGGAAATATGACGTAATCGGCACTTACCACACTGTACAGCATTTCCAGTCATACAGGCCAGCAGACTGTGGCAACAAGCTGCCTTTTTTTAGAACAGTTTTTTTTTTTTCATAGTGAGAAAAGTCTGGGAACCCCATCTGTACCACTAGATGTCACTGCGTTCAACCAGCTGCACCAGTTTGTTATTCAAGCAACCAGTCAGGTTTTTATTTCTACACTTCCAGAAGTTCACTCTGACTACTATTACACACCTCGACCTCTTAGAATCATCCCCTCCAATCCATCCTGCTCAAACAGCCATCTTGTTCTCAGTCGCACCAGTGGGGAGCATCCTGTCAGGTTTGGGCATGATAAAAAAACAAATGTTGCAATGTGTGACAAGAAGAGGAAGGTTTGATCTTGATCTTGATGAATGATTTGTGATTGGCTGAAGGTGTGACACAAAAGTTGAGTCAGGAGTGCAGCTTCTGAGAACACAGTGCAAATGGAAAAACGAGAGTAATTCAAAAGCCACAAAATTAAGACTAAAACCGCATGAACGTAATAAAAATCCATTCTTTAATTAAAACAAGACGACAAAATGTAAACAAGACTCGAGACAAAATTTCATCCGAAGTCCGAAACATTCTGTCTCATCATCTTTAGCTATTCGTTTTTTTTATTTTGCAGAAACTAAAGGGCTTATGGGATGGAGTTGACACCCCGCGGGCTCTAAACAGCGTTGAGTGGCATCACCACCTGACTGACTCTTTCATAAAATTTAAATAAAACTCTGAATGTGAAATATCAAAGGGGGGGCTCACTAAATGTGTGGTTTGGCTGTGAAGAGCGGTGGTTCATGGAACGGAGCCAGATGAGCTGCAGACCATTTCAAATCAGGCTAATCATCTCCTCACATGCAATGTTGGTCTGAGGCTCAGGAAAACAATATACAGCAAACAATATTTAATTTGCATTCATTTATGTAACGACAAATAATAGAAATCCTCATCAAACGGCCCTTAAAATATAAAGCCCATTTGGTTCATAATACTGTCGTTATCCAATCCAATTCATTAGTGTTGAAATGAGGCCATTATATACAGCGGCAAATAAACAAAATATTTTACTTCCGAAGGAAAGCAGCAGATTAAATCAAAACACAAACTAAAATGCGACAAACTTTGTGAGGACACATATCCAAATTTGTGAAACATTTGTACACATTTGTACGGTAAAACTTCCAAGGAAGTCTGTGCAGAGCCGAGGAAGATCCCATGATGACATCTGCGAAAATAAGTGTTATCAACTTCTGGCCAAAAGGAGTATGTATGGTGTGTTTCACCTCAACTCACTGTTATGATAGCGGATGCCCATAGTGCTGATTCAAGGCTGAACTATGTGGTGTGGCAGCCAGCCAATCCAAGCACTGGGATAGACACGCTTATTTAGATTATGAATGTCTAAAGGAAAGAGGAGAAGGTTTTAAAGGAAGAATGCGGTTTGGTTGACCTTTTACGGACGTGCACACCCATTTTGCAACATGTAAATATGTGCTTTTCCAAACAATCTTCAGATTTGAGTTGTTCTTTTTCCTCAGAGCCCAGAAGAGAAGCAAAAGAGAGGAGAATGTTCCTCTAAAGACACATTGTTTCTTCTCCTGATATAGATGGTGTAAAATGATCCTGAAAGACAATCTGTCGCATGCCTCAAAGTTTCAGCAGCACAGTTATAATCACTCTGGGACGTTGAAGACCTGATACAGAACAGAAAAGATCTATCCAAACGTTCTTCACAAGTCTAAAAATGGTGCCCTCCAGGACTGGAGATTAAGATCCCAGCTGCGAACATTTCTGCTTTGTGGATTCACATTCAAAAACCAAAATGTCTTTCTTCAGTAAACATTCCACACAAATGGTTTAATGTGACCAGGCCCACTTGACCAGTCTCCCCTGACCAGTGAGTCATCTTATCTGGAAATGAACTCCCCCTTAAACTGGCCTGCGGTAATGAATAAACAGGAACTGGGGTTTCTGACTTAATAACAGTCAAATCCTTTGTTTTTTAAACTATTTTTCTAATTTGATCAACGTGTGTGTGTTGCATAATTAACTAAGAGGTGTGGCATTTGTTAGCAGTTTCAGAATTAAACATGTGGGAGGCACACACTGTGAGAAGCACATCTGGTGAGCATTTATCCACCCTCTAGTAAAAAAAAATGTTTTACACAAACAAATCATGCACGGCTCTGCATTACAGTACCATAAAACCTATTTGCGCAGCATGTTTTGAAATCCTACCCCTTTTAAAGTTGCTGGAGTTGTGTACTCAGAAACAGCGGGTGTTTTACTGCAGACAGAAAAAGTCAGAGCCTGCAGTTTTGTTTACGGTTTGAGTGCTGCCACATGAAATGATGGTTCGTTGATTTTAAGGACGCCGAATTAGTAGTGACTGCAAAGTAAACCTCCACAAAGTTAATGAATGTTAGACTCAACTCAGTGTGCTCTCCCCAGAGCTCTCTGTTTATTATTCCTGTCAGGGAAAAACAACCAGCCTCTCAGAAAAATTGCAAGCATTCACATGTTGCTGGGTGTGAAATATCTGGAGATTTATTATTGGAGAAAAAAATACGCTAAATTCTGCCACTTCTATGTTGCTCTGTGGGCAATGATCAGTTACAGCTGACCATTGTAACTGTATTTACAGCTGTATTTCCTGCAGAGAAGTTGTGCTTTAGCTAGCTGTTTTTCTTTCTCCAGACGCCACCATTATGTAGTGTCAGAGGGCTGATTTTTAGTCAAAATTCTGAACATATGTAAGACTTATTTAGCAATGACATGCAGGAGAGAATTATCCCAAAACACCTATATGAGTTTGTGGTCATACTTTGAGAAACTCCATTTTATGCAATGCATAATTTACAACTTTACATGTACTATAAGTATTTTGTCACAACACAACAATAATTGAGTCCCTGACTCTTGTAAATGTGCGTAACATCGGGGTGAAAACTTTTTTTTCTTCCTAGAGTTGACTTGTATGCATGTATCTATCTAAGTTAGAATTAAGCTTTAAAAAGAGGAGCGTTTTTTTGTTCTACAGGTGACAAGTGACATTTTTTTCTGCTAAAATTGAAAAAAAAAAATGTAAAGCCATATTGTTTTCTCCCTTGTGTGGAGTTCATGACTTCATTTTTTTTTCTTTTTTATATCATTGAAATTTTGTGGCGTTATAAATACAGCGCTGATTCTTTGACATCCTTTCAGACAAACTCCGCCCACTCGTGCTGCGCCGGTGCATAATCCAGCCTCCTTCTCACCGGGGAACAGTGGAGTCGAAGCGGAGGCTGCCAAAGGAGACGGGCGGAGACGCGGTGAGTGTCCATTAAACTGATAAACCTGGACTTAAACCCACACATTTATGTCTGCAACTGTTTGCTGCGGCTCAGTTTGTCTCTAGCCGTGGCGATGGAATATTTTGTTGTAAATAAGACATTTTCAAATTTTGATCAAACTATTGTAAAATGTAGGCATTGATTGATAATCATTGCAATCGGCATTGACATTGTTTTTATTAATGAATAAATGTTTGCAGATTTACGGTCTTCAATTACTTGAGACTGAAGTCTCATAATATAGCTTGAAAGGTGGGAATTTTTTTTAAATGCATAAAGAAAATCGTTAAATGATGGTCCCTTTGTATGAAAACAAAATGCAAAAAATCTATCTATCTATCTATCTATCTATCTATCTATCTATCTATCTATC
>CAJRST010007779.1:4865976-4911571 GCA_907169785.1 Menidia menidia | reverse complement strand
CTAATCCTGACTGTGATTCCTTCTAGCTTCATCCAGCCACTATGGATGTTTTAGAGGAAGACGGCTACTACGGTGAAAACATCAGTGTCAGCTACGATGACTATCCCACCCTGTGCGAGAAGGAGGAGGTCCGCTCCTTCGCCGGCGTCTTCCTCCCGACCGTCTACGGCCTGTGCCTGGTGGTGGGACTGGCTGGAAATGCGGTGGTGGTGGCCCTCTACGCCTACCACAAACGCCTCAAGACCATGACGGACGCCTTCCTGACCCACCTGGCCGTGGCCGACCTGCTGCTTCTCCTCACGCTGCCCTTCTGGGCCGCCGCCGCCGCCCGGGGCTGGGAGCTGGGCGAGCCCCTCTGCAAGCTGGTGTCGGCCTGCTACGCCGTGAACTTCAACTGCTGCATGCTGCTGCTGGCGTGCATCAGCCTGGACCGTTACCTGGCGCTGGCCCGGGCCCGGGGCGGCGCCGGCGCCGGCGTCGGCCGGCGGCTCCAGAGGGCGTTCGCCAGGGGGAACTGCTGGAAGGTGTGCTCGGCCGTTTGGGCCACGGCCCTCCTCCTCGGCGTTCCGGATCTGGCGCTCTCCGAGGTGGTGAGGTCCACGTCCGGCCGCAACGTCTGCCTGGCCTCCTACTCTCCGTCGCTGGGGCGAGTCGGTAAGGCCGTGCTGGAGGTGGCGGAGGTGCTGCTGGGCTTCCTGCTCCCTCTCCTGGCCATGGCGGTCTTCTACTGCAGCGCCGGACGAGCTTTAAAGGACCTCCCCGTGGAGAGCAGAGGCAAGAGGTGGAGAGCTCTGCGGGTTCTCATCGCGGTCGTGGGCCTCTTCGTCGCCACGCAGCTGCCGTACAACGTGGTGAAGATGTACCGCGCCATGGATTTCGTGTATCTTCTGGTGACCCACTGTGGGACGAGCAAAGCGCTGGACCGGGCGGCGCAGGTGACCGAGAGCCTGGCCCTCACGCACTGCTGCCTCAACCCCGTCCTGTACGCCTTCGTGGGCTCCTCCTTCAGGCAGCGCATGGTAAAGGTAGCCAAGAGGTTTGGACAGAAGAGAAGGATGAGAAACCGAAGGGATCCTCCTGCAGAGGAGGAAGGAATTGATATGTCTTTTAACAGTGCATCCCAAGAGACAAACACATTCTCAATTTGAGTTTACCATCAGATTTTAATCAATAGTCCAGTAGAGCTGAAAATCAGGTATTTTTTCAGATGTTTGTCATTCATTAATCTTCCAGCTATTTACACATCAATACTATTTTTTTGTCATAGTGCTTTTCTCTGAAAAGTGCATATATCCAAGTGCTTGTCTATATATATATATATATATATATATATAGCTTAACCCTGTTGTTAAAAACATTTCTGTTTGAATGGAAATTTGTCGTAGTTATGCTCTGATCCTGAAGAGGTGTTTAAAATGTTGTGAGCCTGAAATTAGGATGAACATGCCCGTCTAAACCTTTTTCCATAGCTGCGGTTCCAAAATATCCACATTCCATTTCGGTGGGTCATTTTCCAGGTGTGGCCGACACTGACACAGGATTAAATTAAGCCATCGCTCATGAAATCCACCTGATCTAACAAGTCCAAATGTTGATGCAAAATATGGGAAAATTTTAAGTCTCAGCTCTAAGTTAACGATAACTCATTCATCAGGGTATGATCAGACCGCCATCTGACTTTGACTTACACATGTTGAAATTATTCAGGCATTTTGTTTAATTTAGTTCTGTCCCCTGAAACAGAATCTTAATTTCAAATGGACTGTTGAACCAGCTGGTTCAAAAGCTAAAATTCAGTCATTCTTTATCAAGGTTGAAAGATGTATCCCTCTGAGATTTGGCAGGAAACATTTAACTCCCCCTCTCTGCCCACAAAGTTAAAAGTACAAATCAGATAAGGGCTTGAACTTCAGGTTGCCCTTTGCAAAAGTTGTCGGAGAGGTTGTTCCTTTGAAAAAAACAGCTTCAAATAATCAAATGTTCATTTTGTTTATAATCAGCGTGATTGAATGCACAATGTTCCACATCTGTAAAGCCTGCGCACCAGATGCACATTCCTGCACCTTTCTGTAAATAAAGACTTGATAAAGTTGCAGTTTATCTGTTCTGTTGAAAGCTGTTTTTCACTTGTCAGATAAGCACTACTTTGACGTCCAGTAAAATAAACTATGACAGAAATCAAGCATCCTAAGGGACCTAGTCCAGGGACCCGTGCGTCATGTGGAGATGACTTTTGGCACTTCCTGAATTCTTCAGCTGAACATCTGGAGTCCACCTGCTCCACACACAGCGGTGTCTGGGCGAGCTGGAAACCTCTTTATTTAATAAAGTTATGATGATATATTGGCATTTTGATCACTAATTATTTAGAATAGTTTTTTTAATCAATTGCTGTTAACTGTCTTTGAGCCCCTCCCCCATAAACTCCTATTTATTTCTTCTGGCAGATGCTATTAGTTCTGTTTTTCTGGTTTCTGCTTTCTTTTTTTTGCATGGCAGCTGATACAGATCACTTGATGGTTTACATGGCAGTTCGTGCTCTGCTTTGTGTGCTCTCATGTGGGAAGCATTTGACTGAGTTTTACCATCTGTTACAGTAACGGAGCAAAACACCGAAATAGAGGACAAACACATACCCAGGTTTCCGACTGCTGGATGATGTGTGCGAAACTGCATTTGTTCAGTTTAACAGCTACCAAACAAACAGACTCTTAGTTTCTTTACATGTAATCAAGTCCTACTTTGACAGAAAACGATTTTTAATGTCAAGATTTAAGCAATTTTATTTCCAAAAAAACAAAACTGTGCTCCTGTAAAAAGAAAAAAATTATAAATATACAAAAAATCATGTCAGGGCTCCAAATATTTCTCAGATCAGAAAATACAATTATTTAAATACAATTAAGATGGTCAACTTAGCTTCTGTATCAACAATCTACCATATTTTTTAAGTTTAAAAAGGCAAACAAAAACAGACATCTAAATAACAGTAATAAAAAGAAAGAAAGAGGAAATGGCCAACCATGGCAGTGGCAATAATTTAGAAAAGAAGCTTTTAAGCTCGCAAGAACACGGTAACAAAAATTCATTCAGGCATTAAACTCTAAATATTTCTGAATTCTAACTATAGTATCAGTTCATATGATTCTCGTGCAAAGAAAGCTCACGTAACCTGAGCCAACTCATTAACCCTGTGCTGAAATGAAAAGAAAAAGGAAGACAGTACTGACTTTGTCTAAGCTCCTGTACAGGTCAGCAAAGGCACTTTCACAGTCCCAAAAGCAGGTAAACTTAACAAAGAGACCAAGTCAGGTTTAAGCTTTAAGAAAAAAAACTATACAAAGATGCTGATGTGCAGACTGAGGCCGAAGGGTTAATGTTAACCTTCCTGTACTCGGATGCCTCATCACCCTGACATCCTGCAGATTTAAGCCAGCACCACTAAATCCTTGGGGGTCACATTATGAATCTGGGGTGTGTAAATACCGTGTGGTAAATACATTCAGGTACTTTGTTGTATTGGCAAGAGAGTAGCATTGTTTTTGTTTTCTTTCTGAAGGGCCACCATGTTTTTTGACAGTATTCACTGTGTAATTATGACAGGCCTTTAACAAGAGGCTTTTCTTTCAAGTACTCCAATACAGGCAGCAGAGTCATTTGTCAGCATTCAGAAATTGAGGATCTGCACATCAAACAGGTCACAGACTCCCTCATTGTCATCCAGATTGAAGCTGTAGTCGATACCTGTAGGCGGAGAAAGGAATCATGAGATTTGGCAGACAGATTCTGTCATCAACACACACACACAGTAGATTTTCAGCCATGGTGGCGGCACGGCTTCATGAGAGGGGAACCACTTTCAAACATGAAGCACAATGCAGTCCATAAGTCTCGCAGATCATTCATCATTCAGGGTGGGAAGTAACGTGTGGGTGTCACAGCTAATGTTCCAGAGCTCCTGTGCTGAAAAGTGTCATTTCCTCGCCTTTTTCTTGACACTTGAACATTGGTGTCAATGACAGAGCAAACATCCAAGCTACTTAAAATGATTAAACGAATCTAATGGGAAAAAAAAAAAAAACTTCCATGCCTTCGCTGTCCCTTATCAGAACCAGATGACAGGGGAAACAGAATAAACAGAGAGCCACAGTTTTCCAGATGGAAAAAATAAGTTGTGGCTCTGCTGCGAGGACTCCTGCTGGGTCATGTCCAGAACACTTCCCCTGGAAGGGACCAGAACCTTACCAGATGAGCATAACTGGTGTCTTAAATGCTGCAAACATATTTTTGTCCTGTTGTGGAAATACACAAACAAAAGCAGACCCAATTATAAAGTCAGTCTTCTGATGCTTACCATCAGCAGACATCAGCTCTTCGATCAGGTCATCATCTCCTACGAGAGAATCAAAAACATCAATAAAAAGCACATTGGTAAAGTGTTTTAGCTATTGAAGTGTGTGGTTTCTGTAACTGTTGGTCAACCAGTCCATGTCTGTTTGCAACTTTAATGGTAATTTAAGTCAAGCTGAGGACTTAAGCTTGAGCTTAGAAGAAAACTGAAATTTCCATGAAGCAGACATGCGTGACTTTCACTGCTGGATACAATTACAGAATGAACTCTGGTGGAATTGGGTGTGCATCCCTACATCTCACCCTCTCTGTCATCCTTCATGTGCTCTCCAGCAGCACTGAGTTTCAGCAGGCTGTTAACATCAAGCACAGACTGGAACTCTGAGCCTACCAGGTCCATGTGATGCTGCTCCAGCACCGCGGGCTGGCTGTGACAATCTGTAGAAGTTAAACAGATGTAAGGTTGCCAGCACAAGGTTCAGCTATTTTTAACTAAGCAGTGGCAGAAAGGTAACTTGTTTAATTCATTAGAACACTGATTTCACTTTCATATCGATCTAATACAGGAAATAAGATACAAGCCAGTTACAAGTTAGCTGGGTTTAACATTTGTAAACCACTGGGTCACCAACAGTCTGACCAACAGTTACCTGGATGTGTTTGGTTGAATAAAAGAAAGACAAAACATAAACCTGAAAATAAAGATTTCAAAAAGTGTGTGGTTAGTCATCATTTCCAATCCTGATGGGAAACAAAAAAAAGGGCTCCTTCAGTAAATCTGTTGTACTGCTTTTGTGCAAATTCCTCATTTTATGTAATGAAGAAACCTCTGAGTTTCACTTTGACACTGACCTGTCCTATTTTAAACTCTAATCTGAGCATAGACTTTTTCTGGTGATCATACCAGACATACCAGTCTTGGTGATTTTCTAACACTAGTTGATGGGGGTTGTTGAGTGTAATGTGGCATTAAACTGTTTAGCCGCCATGTCTTCCACTGAGGGGAAGGCCTTTGGGCTTGTTTTAGTGGTATCTAATGCAGAAGTCTACATAAGCATGATTTTCTGTGGACATTTTTGATCAGGCAAATAGAAAAAAGAAAAAGAAAAGAAATCCTAGACAGGTTAAAAGGGGAATAAGACATACCTTAACAGATTATTTCAGGGAAGAAAAAAGATAAATAGAACTGTTCACTGTCTCAATAAAACAGCAGCATGAATTGTAAAAGAAAAAGCTTGCCTCTCAAAAAGAGAAAACCTGCTGGATCTGGGTTGTTCCAGATGGCGTAACCAATTCAACCGAATTTAGTATCAGGGTAAGATTTACCACAAAGCATGCAGGATGTAACCTTTTATTTTGTAATCTTTCCTGTTCTTTCTTGTCAAGAAGCTCTGATATCTGATATATCTGAGTCAGATGCAGAGCAGCAGCTCTTAAAAACAGCCAACTCCCATCATCAGCTCCACTTTGTGCAAGGGATTAATTTCTCTATTTGTATAGGGTTGCATTACAATGAAGCCAAATTGTTATATTGTATTTTCTTATCAATATAATGCAGTACACATCAAACACACGGAGTTCATCTGATAAAGACAGGTGGAAACTGTTCAGTTTAGCAGGCGGTTAAGGCTTATGACGTAATAAGCCACAAAAAAGGAGTCAAACTCACGTCTTGCACAACAGAGCAGCATGGAATCCACTCTGTCCTTCCTTATACTCTACATACCGGTAACTTCCATATGTTTTAGACGATCTAACCGGATGCTGTAAGTGAGGAACAGCATTTACCACATCTATTATTTTTTAAAAAGCACCCAGCATTTTTGGTAACGTATCGTAAATGTTATTGTTCCAACTCACTGAAACTAAAATGAATAATATCACATATAATTTTAATAAGAAGAGATCCATGGCATGGATTTATTATTTCTTTTGTTTCAGTTATTCCATTTAAGTTACCTTTGTGTGTGTGTGTGATGTCAGTTTCAACATAAACCTGCTACACTCTGAAAGTTAAACCAGACATCGATTACTGATTCTTACAGCCTCTTAGACTCGAAAACTGAGTGATGTGTTTTTCTACAGGCCCTCTGAAAGCGCTTATATTCCCAGAATAGGCCAGCCAGTCCTTACCTATGTGAAAATCACCAGGGGTAGATGAAGGCGTCAACATTTCATCATGGTCTGGCAGCACCATCTGGTGGTCTGAGCAAACAGAGTCCTGGCTGCAGAAGGATGGGGTTGTGTCAGAAGTGGAGCAGGCAGACATCAACAGGGGGAACCTCTGCAGACTGGCAGGAGTGCTGGGTGGAGTCGGCATCGGACAGATGTCACTGGTGGGTGGCACAGGAAAAACCACAGGCACTCTGGATCCAGAATCCCTGTTGATGAGCATCACCTGGATGGGAGCCGAGTGGCTCCGTAGGTTCACCTGGTACTTCTGACCATTCTTGCCCTTTGAAAAAGCAGCAGTCAGTAATGACAATGACAAAAGCTTCAATCAACATATTCATATATGTAGTACGCCACATAACTGAATGTACAATAAACAAAATGCTAGTAGGAGCAAATCAACTTAAAAAAAAAGGTTTTATAGTTGAAGTTGGTTAACTTTTGGTTAACATTTCCTGACATGACATTCAGCTGTTCAAGAAAAATAAAACAAAAAATATTGCCACCGTCACACATAAAGGGAGTTAGCCACTGAATTTTGTGAGGAGACATGATAAGCAGGCTTTTTAGTGCTTTAAAGCCTTTAGCTATGTAGCAATTTAGAAGCTAAGCTGAAACTAGATATTAATGCTGTGTGGATCACGTCACAAATCTGCTTCCAGAACACCATAAAAACCATCTGAAAACAAAAACAAAGTCAGCAGTAAGTCAGCAGTAAATTCAGCTTGGCAATTTAGTTTGGCTTAATGTGAATGAGTGGTTGTGAGCAATGGCGGAACAAGGATGGGATCTTCTAGCTTCTAAGCTAGTATGTCAACATTGTGTTCACTTCCCCTTTGGTAGACCAAACATCAGAAACATCACGAGCATTACACTGATGGATTTATGCATCCAACAGAAGCCTACAACCTCTGTAAGGTCTTGCACAAATTAGCCTGAACAATTATTCTACGGTTAAATTCTGCACTCAAAAGGTTTTTAAATATCTTGGTGTTTCATTCTTCTCACACTTGCCAGAATATGCTTTAAAAATGGTAAATATAAACAGAGGTGCTGAAGATTCTGTCCCACAATGGTAAGACACTAAAAGACAGAACCTGCTTCTACACCACAGAGACCATTATCAATGTAGTGAACGCTCGGCTTCCTAGTAAATATTGCAATTAGGGCAGAGAAAAAGAAAACAGGCGTAAATCAGTAAAGCAATGTACCATTTCAGGAAGTGGCACCTCCAGCTGGGTTCCAGCAGGAGCTACAACAGCTAAAAGAGTGTCTCCACTAAAAGCACTGCAGATGTCCTCATGTGTCACAAATTTATAGGTGTGGAAGGATTAAGGAAACACAATTAACGTAAGGTAAAAGGTGAGACAATAGACAGGAAAAAGGAAGGTGTGAGCATTGTACAAGTTAGGATTAGCCTGGCTGCTATTTCACTGATGACAATAGAGATTATTTTCATAATCCTCCCTTTTAAGCTTTTTCCTCTGTTCAATAACAGAAGGATCAAGCTGATTTTCCTTCTTCCAAAATGAGTAAAACAGAGCCTTGGAAGCTCTAGAATTACAAACCAGTGGGGGAAAAAAACAAATTATTGAAATTTCTAAACAAATGCAAAGCCAAAAGTGCAAACATATGTGTGCCAGGTCAATTTGACCTAACGTGAGATATTAAAATAAAATATAAATAAAAAGTGAAGCCCACCCATATCATGGACAAAAGCAAACCATCAAGAAAAAAAATGTACCTGAGTAAATGATAGTAAGAGTAGAACAAATCAATAAAAGGATATGCACTGGTGATAGGATCATGGTTGATGCGTTTGATGTTGTCCTCAAGCCAGGCCTTCTGGTTGTCCAGCTCTTTCTCTTGAGCTTCAAGCTCAGCGATTTGGGCCTTTAAAACACTGAGCTGCTCCTGCATCTCGTGAGTTTGGCAGCCTGTGTTCTGCCCCCTGCACATGAACGGGACAAGTCATCACGTTTCGGGTAGCATGAAAATCAAATTAGTCAAGAATCAATATTCAAAGAATCTGATTTATTTTCTTTTTTTTTCAAACCTCCACTGGATTATATTCTTGTTTTTCTTTTCAATCAGCCCCACACCTTCCAGTACGTTTGTGATGTCATAAATCCTTCTCTTTTGCTTCACTGCTAAGCTGTCCGCAGCCTGTAAATTCAGAAGGACATCTCTGTGAAGTAACTCTGAAACAGTTCAGATTAATCCATGTGGACAAGATGCAAATACTTTAAGAAACATTACGAGGAAGTATGTGTGTCAAAGTCTCCATCAAATGACAAATCATAAACTCAACAGACCCTAAGTTAAGCAGCACAAACAGTATATCATACTTCTTGGCAGTGGAGGACTCTTATACAATTGTATAGGAGGAGGGAGGAGGGAAGAAGTCTGAGGAGCTGGCTGTTTAAACATTACCCAGATTTAGCGAGCAGTAAAAGAGGGAACACTATTGTTGGGGTGTAATATTGATAAATACATGTTTGACTGTTGCTACATTCATGTACAGTTGTAGAGCTGAAAGTCTAATTAACAGTACGTTTTATGGCCAGCTTAGTGGGAGATGCTGATTTTAAAGCAAAGGTATTGATAGTCCAGGTGTGGCATCTTAAATCTGCTGTTTCTGTTAACAGAGGAAAATATGCAGGTATTTATCTTAATATAAGTGGTAAATTTGACTAATGACTTAACATATTAATAATTTTCAACCATACTCTATTGTTATAAAAAAGTTAGTCCTGGTCAGTCACTAATATCTAACTTGTGCGATTAAATGTGTCAATAAGCGGGAAAGAATTGACGGTTGAAGATACTTTATTATTCCAATATTGCTTAAATATGTTTAATACTATTAGTTTTTTGTAGACTTTTCTACATAAAAACGAAGGTAATGGCGGCTTGCTTGTCCCCCTCCTACACCTGACCGGACACACTTGTGACTGACACTGACAGCCCTTTGTTAACAAAGTATAACCATAACTCTTAGAGAAACAAACAGGAGTATCATCTTTGCGTCACTGACCACTTTCAAATCAAGGACGCCATCCTTAGCTTCTTGAAGCAGACTGACGAACTTCATCGTGAGGAGTCCCAAACTTTTCTCGTGTCGACTCGGTGTCGACCGCACGGTCTCCCTTCTTTCGAACTCCATCTTCTTTTTACCAAAGAAGCGAATCGCTTCTTACTTCTTTTAAACTCAAATACCGGCTCTTAACAACAAACAAGAACCATTCCGCTTCGATAATAGATAACCTCTCTGTTATCTTCACTGGGCCATTGTAGTACCTCTGGTCTTCTTAAATGAACGGGCGTTACGTTAGGTTACGGTTGCCTTGGCAACTCATGACCCGCTCGTGCCGACTGACCCCTACAAGGAAACAAAGCCCCGCCTATTCAGAGCTTGACTGACCAATCAGGTGCATTCAAAGATTGCAACCAAAAGTTACAAAAACTTATGCCATATAAATGACTGCAATGTAAAACCTTTAGAAAATAAATTTGAACCAAAATTGATTAAAATGCATTGCTATAAAAGTCGAAAAATGGCATAAAAATCCATACATAATAGTATTACTGATTCATTTAGAATTCTAGTTTTGACATTTTTCATTAAATTATCATGTTAAATTATCTTTTTAAAATATCTTATTTCTGAATATTTACCTTATGCTATACATTTTGTTGTTAGTGGTAAATGCAAAAATGACAATTATTTTCTACTTTACTTTGCTATCATGCTATCATCTCTGTTAAAATGAATACAATTTGTCACTCATAAGAATATGTTTTACCTGTTAAAGTTACAGAAAAGGCCTGTGTACTTCAGTTTGTGAATAAAAAACACTGATAAAAAACTACAATTTATTTAAAAGAAAACTAAAATTTATTGAAAATTTGATCAACAACTTACAAAACTACATTTGTATTAAAAAAGCACAAAAGAAAATATGTTAAGAAATCCAAGTATTTCATGCGTTAAAGTCTTTCAATACAGTGGTCAGACGTCTCATTTTCTCTTCCATGACTCTTTTGCTAACTTCAGTCTCCTCAAGCAGCTGACGCATCTCCTCTTCTACTTCAAACACCTGAGGCAGAAGCACACAGAGCTTAGCTGAAGACAACACACAGAACAACTTCATCAAAATGTTCCAAAAAGGATTTTTTATTAACTAATAATGTATTTTTTATTTTCTTTAAATGTGATCACAATCACAAAAATGAGAAAATCGGGTGCTTGAATAAAAAATGAAGATCAAATTGACATGAGAACATGCCAAATAATTTTACACCTGTCCCCTCCTTTTATCCATTATCCAAATGTTGTGTTAGGGGGACACGGTCTGCCTTGTCCTGCCATTCATAATACACCCCACAGGAGAGAAAGCAACATTGGCTTTGCATGCACTGTTTCTACAGCAGGTTCTTTGTCAGTATAGTTACCGGTAAACACTTTCAGAACCATCACACAAGAAGTGAAACATTGTGAGTGTGTATGTTTCTCATATTTGAAGACAAAAGTATACAGCTGCTTTTCTCTAGATAACTGAAGAATATCAATTTCTGTAAGAAGAATGTACCTTCTCATTGGCTTTTTCTATCTTTTTTTGTTTTTCATTAGCCAGCTTTAGCAATTCCGCTTGGTGTGCAGCCTGAACGCACTCCAGCTGTCGACGAAAGGCGTCGTCCACACAGCGTAACTTCTCCACTGCAGCTCTTCGGAGGGACAAACAGAAAGAAAATGTTGTTTTAAGGGGTTCAACACATACAATGATGCACAAATCTAAATGTCCGATTTTTTTCAGGATGTGTGGATGCACTAATCAATATCCAGGGTTAGGGTTTCAAGAGCAAAAGTCACAGAGACATCTTCATTGAATTCCGAAAGGAATTGATCATGAGGTGAATCTTATCTGACCAAAAAACACCACCATGAGGGCCAAAGAAAAATGTTACTGAGTAATACAGAATACAGAATGTGGCTTTGCTGATATTACTTGTGAGCTTCTGTGGCTTTATCTCTTTCCTCCAGCAGCAGGCGCTCCTTGGAATCAAAATTATCCTTCGTACGCTTCACCTGGCCCTCCAGACGACTGAGCAGCTCGGCCTTCTCCTGCCACTTCTTACTTGAATTACTAACAGATGAGACAAATCAACAGAAGACAAAATGGTTACAAAAACAAAAACAACAACCAATTTCTAAATGAATGCATTCAGAATTTTTTTATGATTACATAAAAGTCTCCTAAAGTTTGGCATATCTACGCTTTGATAAACAGCCCTTCTCTCTTTAATCATTAAATAGTATTAGAAACACATACGTTATGATACATATTATTTTCTCTCCGCATTATATTCCTGTTTCTGGTTTTGTGACTGATCACTTGCCTGAAAGCTGCTCTGACCTCCTCAAGCTCTGCATCCTTGTCTTCTAGCTGTTGTTTCAGCTCCTCTTTGCGCAGGCTCAGATGTTCCAGCTGCTCCTTCATTTCAGCTCGCTGGGCTGTTTCCCCCTCCAGCTGCTGTTGGAACCGCTTCTGGGCCTGGACAGCCTCTTCCCTCATCTTACGGATCTGATTGTCACGCTCCTGCAATGACTGTACAAAAGGAAAGCGGATGAAAACAGACTGCCTCAGACATCAGGTTTCCCTGCAGAGTTAAGCTGAGCCAATTATTTATTAAAAAATTAGGGTAAGAAGGATTATTGACTTTAGTTATGTTGGATTCTCTCAACATAGATGGAGTTGTTTCATCTCTCAGTTTGAATGCACTCATCTGTGCCAGTGTCTTTGTCATTTTCAGTGTGCTGGCTTCTTCTTTTACTTTGAGGTCAAAGGCCAAGGCAGGACCTTTAGGACATGCTTGTAGATTTGTTTGCAAGAAGTAATTTAAGTTCTCATTGGGAGAAGCAGTCTAACTACAGAAAATTACATTAAGAACAATAGATACCTTTAGATAAGCTGACATATTTCAGCTTGTAGAGAAAATATTGAAAGGTTCATGGTCCAATTACTGATTTTATGGGAGATAAATTCTCAGATGCGAAGGCTGAGTAACTGATCGGGAGCATTGGTAATATGGAGACAACAGGTGTCAAAGCACCTCTTTGAGTTTGCGAATGGTCTCTGTCTGGTCATCCATGATTTTGGCTTTGATTTTAAGGGCATCATGGTCTCTCCCGTTCTGTTTCCTCTGAGTCTCCAGTTCAGTCGTCAACACCTCTATCCTGGCCTCCAGACGTCCACGATCCTGAGCCAATGATGCACCTGACAAAAAAGGTGCAATATTCCAGCGAGAAAAAGTATTTTATGATAGCATAAAACTGTGAATAAAACCAAATGACCTTCTAGAGTCTTTGTTTGTCTATTAACCACTAGATGGCAAGAGCTCAATGGAATTAAACACCAGATAAAAGTGTGAAATGAATCAAATCTAAAATTTTATCTCTAAAATTATACTGCCAATAACCAACTAAAACTGCTGTTCAGTGTGTGCTATCCTGCTGAGTCAAGGTGCACGATAGGAGGTTTCCTGGATCTCTCCCACCTTGATTAGCGAGCTCCTGGCCCCAGATCTTCCTCTCGGCCCTCAGGCCGTCTATCACCGACTCCTGAGCTGTGAGTTGAGACAACAGTCGTGCCTTTTCCTTCTTGAGCATCTCGAGCTGTAGACCAAGACGCCGGTCCTGTTCCACCTCTGCTTCCAAGGAATGCAGGCGGCTCTGGCAGAGGGACAGACACAGGCAGTATTAATGAACAGCCACCTGTCAAAAATGGCAGATGATCAGGCGATAGCAGATGGTACCCTGCTTGAATGAGGACTAATATTTCAACCCCTATCGGGAGATTATTTTGAAAGCTACAAGTTGCCTCGCACCTTGAGATCTGCTACAGCATCTTTTTTGGCTTTGATGAGCTCGGAGATGCGGGTCTTCTGTTCTTTGACCATCAAGGTGAGCTCCTGCACCAGAGAGGCTGATTTCTTCTCCCTCTGCTGGGACTGAGCGAGGGTCTCCTTAAGCTCCATCAGCTCTGAAGTCACGTGATCACACACCTCCTTCACCTACAGAAACGTTTGGGTTAGGAAATCATGGGTTTCCACAGTCATTTATTCTAAAGGTAGCGGTCAACAACAATAAACGGTCAAATACATTGTTGAGGAAAAGCTTTCCTTCCGCGGAAATCACAGACAATCTTAGTATTCATCATGAGGCTGGAAAGGAAACTAAAATTTGAGGTCAATTCTAGTTCAAACGTTTCTCTTTCTGCCAATTATCAGCTGGCCAGCACGCAGAAAATAGTCTAAAAGTCGAGACAACATTACAGTGATTGCAGGCCACCAGGAAGGCGGGTGCTCGTTTTAGCCGACCTCAGAGAAGCGAGCAGCTTCGATGGTTAGCGCCATGCGAAACTCGTCCTCGAGAGCGCCGTACAATTTTCTGCCTTCTGACAGTTTCTCCTGCAGGTCGGCCTCCCTCTGGCTATGTTTCTGCTCCACTGACGCAACCTCCTTCGCCACTGCCTCACGGAAATCTGCCCCACCAGGCTGTAAGCGCAATTCCAGCTGTTTTCTGGGAGAAGAATGCAAACCCGAAAAAGTTACTGTGAAACATGATAAGCACTTTGACCGTTGTCTTAAAATCAGTACAGGCTATGACGATGAGAGAAAATGAAAAGGGACAGTTCCATCTACCTAATTGCCTTTATTCAACATTTCTGAATCAGATAAAAACCGACTCTGCAATTTTCTTTGTCCACCACAAATGGCAATTAGCTGACATTTCGGAAAGGTGAGAGGAATCTTTTGTCTTTTGTTAAACTGAACCTAGAAGTGGATTACACAGGGCTTTCATCATCCTACAGCAAACCTCTGTCCTCTACTTGCTTGGGGTTTCAGGTGTCTTTTCCCCATTATCAGATAAAAATTTTAGACCAACTTTGTCTTCAGTTTATTTTTTCTATATCTTTTAAAATGTCTAACTTGAACACCACTCTGGAGACTTTCTGCAGAAACTGGTCCCTATAGTAAGAATACAAAAACATTTTTGAGTGGAGAGGATTCTCACTGTTTTTTGGAAAAACCTGCCCTCTTCTCACTCTGACAGATGCTGAATGTTAACTTTGGCCTGGCTGCTCTGCTCTGTCGTGTGGCCTGACAAGATTTCTCTGGGTGTACCTGTGCTCTTGTTCCCTGGATGCCAGCAGTTCATGCAGCTGCTGCAGTTTGTCTTTGTGCTGGTGCGCCGAGGCTCTCTGGATGTCCAGCTCTCTCCTCAGGGCGGCTGCCTTGTTCTCCAGCTCCTGGTACCGCTTCATCTAAGAAAAGGTCAAAACGTGTTTGATGCGGGCTGTAAGACCTGAATGACAATCTGCAAAACCACTAGCAGTGAAACCTTGCGTTGGTGAACACACTCCTTAGAGCCAGCGGAAGACGACCGTATTATGACAGGATTTTATAAAAATGACCCCCAGGATCATCTGACTGAGTATAGTGTGCACTATCTGTCCAGCTGATGCATTTTAAACAAACCAGCATCTTTACCTCTTCTGCCTGCTGGCGAGCCCTAAGAACGTCCCCATGGGAAATGCTCTCCTCCAGTCTACGCAGTGCAGCTTTGTGATGCTCCTCACTGCCGCGGCTCTGTTCCAGCTGCTGGGTTAGGGACCGACACCTCCCTTCCAGCTCGTCAACACGAGTCTGCAGCTCAGAGCGCCCCGACCGCTCTTTCAGCAGCAACTCTTTCAGTCTGAAAGGAAAGAAAAATATGATGAGCGTGTCCAAGAGAAGCAGAAATCACAGTCTGAATATCCACTGAATGCGGTAAGCTGTAAAACTCAACAACCCCAGCCGTACAGGATTTTCCTGCTATGAAGATCAAAATGTAAAGCTACCATTCAGACCCCTTAAACTGTCTTTCACAGTAACCTCCTTTTTAAATGTGCCCTCATGAGTCACCTCTCCATCATCTGCCTCCTGATGTGTTACGTGTCATTAAAAAGTGACAGCTGAGATTGATTTGTGTAACACTGCTGGCATCTGCGCATCACCGGGCCTTTAATTGCAGCTGTAATGCAGATTTATCTACGCAGCAACGAGGAAACAAACAGGGCAAAGGGACAGACACACCTGCTGCTTAACTGGACAGAGCAGACAAAGCACAGCGTCGTGGGCTGCTACGAGAACAGAATATTTAATCTGTGGTCATTATTGCCTTCAGAGCGGATGAAATCAGGATGGGTAAGTAGGTTAATGATCTTTCCACTTTTTTTGGGCAAATCACAGGCATTTGCAGGCTTACTTAAACATTGGGGGGGTAATGGAGCTAAAAATGAGCTTTCAATAGAGGCTAAAGAGAAAAAATAGAAAGATTTTTTAACAGAGAGACTGATAATCATAGTTAAAGAAAGAAACTGGCAGCAAGCTCTGGTCCCAAGCGAGTCAATATAACAAAAGTGTATATGGATCCAGCTTGAAATTAAAATCCAGTCAGATGGGTTAAATTATGCAGTTTTCACTTTGGCATGTGGTTGAGAGACTTTAATTCATGTGGAAGTTTGTGAAGGCGGCGCATACGCATCAATCTGTGAGTCTCTCCTACCTGTCGGTGGTGTGCAGAGCCATGCTCTGAAGGTCTTTTTCCTCGCTGACTTTTGTCTGAAGACACTTCAGCTCCTCTGTCAGCTTCCGCACTGCCTGTTCTGCCTTCCAACGTCTCTCTCTTTCCTGATCACGCTCCTCCACGATAGTCTGAGCACACATCAAAACACATGGAAACCTCATATTGTAAGGAATGAAGGAGAATTCTGACAATCTCCCTCAACCGTCTGCCACTAAGTCGAGAGAAAGTCTCAGCTTGAACAAAGGGAGGACTTTCACTTTGTCTTTTTAAAGTTTTCAGACTGAAATCACAAAAAATAATTATGAAATGGACACAGTTGTAATGTCAGTTGTCTATGTTTTGTGTTTTGAGAATAGCAGGTAGTATCTGCTATTCATTTCCTAAGGGGAAAAAAAGTGTTCATATTCCTTTTCTGCAACAAAAGTGAGGCTTCAATTCAGCCTGCGGGTGAACCGTACCCTGTAGGTTTCTTCCTCCTGGAAGGATTTCTCATTGCCTAAGGTCTTAGCTGCTCTCAACGGTCCTTTCCTTGTTTGCCCCCCTCCCTGTACAGTCCCCCCACCACCAGCCTTCCTCCTGGCCCCCACAGCAGGCTTTGCAATCATCAGTTTATTATTCCCCCGGTCGCTGCAAAGAGAAAAGAAAAACAAATAAAAGGTATTAAACCGAGCCTGAAATGAACAGCTCTCCAGCTAAATGTCTGGCTAAGACTGGTCCCAAAATCTTCCTTTCTTGTGTCTGCTAAAGGGTTTCAAAAGTCTAAAAAAAAAGCAGGACTGCAACTTCACATGTGACCTCTCACTGAAAAACAGCTCAACTTTAGAATCAGCTTGCCCAAATTGCGGCCCTTGTATGAATTGAAAGGTAACAATTCCCTGACATTAACTGAAAACAGAAACCATAAATAAACACACAGTGGTGGCGAGGTGTTGGCGTTTGCTGCATTCAGTGTTGGGTCGCGATGGAAGGAGTTATTGTCAGTTCACCTGCACAATTTTATCCGGACTGTATTTGGAGCTAAAATGTGCTTTTGGTTTTGGCAGATGCAAACTCCATTATCTTAAATGATCAAATCATTAGCAGATACCATCAGTAGCTGAGAAAGCTTAGATGGGAATGGCGCTTCATTATAGAAATGATCCAACAGTTGTCATTTTGAACAGAGAACATTAGACAGAGAAGACAACTGACCATCCCGTTACAGCTGATAGATTAAATGATTTCCTCAATCACCAACACACCTGATGGGAATATCCTCAGCTGCACATCGGAATTGATTGCACAGACATGAATGAAGTCAGTAACTATGTTATAATCACATCTGTGTCAGCAAAGTTTGGCGAGTGCAGGAATGAGGTCAGAACTAAAGTTTCTCTCCCTGACTTTGTTAGTGCCAACAAATGTGTTCACACAACAAAGTCTCAAAACAAAAAACACAAAATAACAAACGGAAAAAGTTCATTTCCACACTGACTCACCTGTCTGATCTGGTGTTTTTGCTCTCCTGAGTTGTGGTGCTTGATGCAATGATGTTGTGATGTCTGGGAATCCTTGAGCGCCTCCCGATTTCGCTGGCGCTCTCACACTCACTTTCTGAGGTGCGGTCCGTGTCCCTCCTGGCTTTACGCAACTTCACCACAGGATGCACAGAGACTCTGGACTTTTCACCAGCAGGAACCTGAGCAAAATTTGGAGCAAAATTGACAGTTTATGAGAGAAAAAACACACACACACACACACAATGCAAAAATAACAGGCATAAAAAGTATATTACATGTAGCAATAAACTATAAATACATACATTATGTAAAACAATAAATTACTAGAACCCCAGTACAGTGTGAAATAAATAACCTGGATAGGCCCTTATCAGGAGAAGTCAGTCACTGCTGTATTCAGTGAAGCATCGTCAATAAACACCAATTCACACTAATGCTTTTTAATGAGTGTTTTTTAGCTTTCAGCAGAGGAAATGTGCACCTGCTGGATGAGCTGGGACACCTGGTGCTCCAGTTTCCTGATGCGCTCTTCATTCAGGGGGTCTGCTGCCTCTGCCTGAGATGTAACAACAGGTTTGGAGCTCTGACTGGCTGCTGGTGTGACAGAGTGTGCAGCTGGATCCGCGTTAGCCTCACAGGCAATCTGCTGACGAAACTGGTTGAGCACCTGGTCAATGCGAGGTGTGGTGACAGCCCCTTTACCCTGTTATGAAAAGGTTAATTATTTGAAGTCAGTTAAGCTTTTGCTTTTGATTTAGGCAGGGATGAACACAAGTTTCTCACGCACTTTATTCAACTTAAGAAAGTTCCCCAAACGCAAAGTGCCTTTTTCTTGGTTTGAATAAATTCTGATTTTACAAATACAAATGAGAGGAATCTGGTAGGTATTGTTGCAGAGAAGAGGAAAATTAAATATGAAATCTGTAAAAGCTTTGAAAATTACCACTTCGTTGTGACTTGTGTCAGAGGAGAGCAGGAAATCCACATACTCCTCCAGGCCAGCAATGTCACAGACACTGCTTATACCAGGGGATGATGGATGTCTCAGCCGGTCCAAGCCATCCAAAACAGAGATCTGTGGCAGGGACTCCATAACAATCTCCCAGTAACCTGCAGTAAAACAGAAAATCAGTTGAGCATCAGACCAGCCCTTTAGAAATCACATGTTACAGTGATTATGCAGCATAAAATAAAATAGTAAGATTTTTCAAATGTTTGTTATCAGATGTGCTCATCAGGCTTATGAGCCTCCAAAATGACTGTGCAGCATAACTGAAAGGATTTTTACATTTATGAAGCAGCTAAACGGATTACAGTCATTAGTTACTGGGCTGTTGTTATACAGGCAAAAACAGCTAGGTGTCATTGGCAATTAGGACACTGCTCCACATTCTGATGTAGGAAATGGATGAAAGCATTTTTCAGTGGAATATTGCTCACAAACTTAAACATACCAAGCTCTGTAAATTGATAACTGCCACAGAAAACTGTTTCCTTTTGGCTAAAGCAGCAAACAAAATGGTTATTAATTTAGCATGCTTCCTCTGCATTTGTTTTGATTATCTACTTTTGACAAGCATGTTAAAACACTTGGTGTTCACAGCCTGCCAGAGTTAATCCGTCACGCAAAATGGTTCACAGAGATGTCGGTCAGAGACAACAGCCAAATCAGTAGTGCTGAGTAACCAGAACAACCTCTGAATTCATAAAGGATATGTACAGATTGACTAGATCCTAACTATATTTCTAACTTTAATTCATTTCTATATGCTAACTATATTTCATTGCCACAGTGTTTTTACTCTGAGTTATGCAGAGATGTTGAAGGAACAGCATACACACAGAGACTCTATGACTCAGTATTCAGTTCTTTCTCACCTCCGTGAGCACAGAAGAAACCAGCAACCACCAATGACAGTTTAAAACTGTTTATTACCTATTACTTACACTTTGCCAAGTTTTTTTAAATGTGTGCAAAATAAACAGACTTTTCATTTTGTTCTTCCATGTGTTCACATGTGTTCATATGCCTGGTGGTAATATTATTGATGTGACCACAGCCGAAGCACAGTACTCACAAAACAGAAGAGGGTAGCATTACATTTGACATATAGTGATGAATGAGGTCTCTGGTGGCCATGGGGTTTAGGTAGGGTGCATCATGCAGCTGCACTGTTGGTCGTTCTACCTACGTTTTCAGTTCCTTTATCACCACCACTTAAAGGAAAAAGTTCAAAACATTGTCTAAGATGCTAAGCCTCAAAAGGAAAGTGATCATCCATCAGCACTAAGGCAGCCCCTTTTTTAACACACCAGGTTCCATCAAACCACATTGAGGCAGGACTGAATGAACACACCGAACTTATTAGGAAATGCATTGCATCGGCTTGTTTAAAAGCTTGAGTTTAGTTACGGTTCCCGTCTTCAACACTTTTTACATGATATCTAATAAGTGTAACGGAAACATCAGAGTCAGCGCTTCATGACCTACCAGGTAAACCACACAAGGGGTTGTTTCCTCCATCCTGTCTTATAGTGACATCCCGTAAACCTTGTAATCCCAGCAGGCACTGCAGGAGATGATCGATGCTGTCTAGGTAGTTGCCATGGAGACTAAGGTGCTTCAGCTTGTACTCCGTGCCATGGAGATATAACAGGCCTAATGAGGAGAAGAGGAGTCAAGATCAATGAAGTGTCAGTAACTTGTTGCACTTTTTATTTGGCCCACAAAAAGAAAACTCAACGAGGGTGTGACTCACCAGTGAGGTTATTTATCTGATTGTAAGACAGGTCTAATTTTGTTAGGTTCACAAGGCCATTCAATCCTGATGTAAAGGAGGAGGACATTTAACTCTGAATTATTTCACAGCTCACAGAGCAGTGGCAGTAAACACAAGATGCAGAGATAAAGAATTATTACTGGGAGAATCTGTGCAGAGTGAAACATTTATCATCTAATGAAGATTGGGGCTAAGACTTACCTTCGACCTTGGTGATTAAGTTGCTGGACAAATTTAAAGTCCTTAGGGAGGTGAGGGAACTCAGACCCTCAATCTTACCAATGCGATTGGAGGAAAGGTCTAAATGGTGCAGGTGCCAGGCTGAAGCCAAACCCTCAATCCTTGGGATGTGATTGCAATGCAGATTAAGAGTTGTAACTGAAGGAGTCAAAGGGATACCCTGCAAACTATATGGACAGAGGCACAGTAAGACTCAAAGCAGAGGGACACCGTGTGACTAAAAGTTTGAATACTGCAAGAAGATTATTATCACACAAAAACTGTAATTACAACTTTCTAAAACCGTTACTACTTGCTGTGAAGCAAGGTTTACTTTACTTCCGGTCAGGGGCTTGATGTTGACATGAACTGTTTCGTAAATACAATCAAACCAATTTTTATAACTAAATAATTGTGGGCTTTGGACAAAACTAATGGTAAAGTATCTAGTTGTATCCTCTGTTATAATTTCAAATAGTTGCATTTAAAATATTTAACTTTTCTAACGTTAGCACGTAGCTTTGGATAACATTTGACACGCAAGTTAAATAAAGTTTGAAATCATATTATCAGTAAAAGCCTCAGTAGACAATAATTTAAAAGGTTTTAAACATTTCGGGGATTATATTTTGTTGTTGGAAAGGTAAAAAATAAGGGAAACGTGGGCAGTATTAAACATTACCTCGATAAATTCTTGTCAACAAGGTTGAGCTCCTTTTCACCCATAACCATTTGTTCATTTATATGTGCCGTTTTTGTCCAGTCACGACACAACAAACCCCATAACCAGAGTAAAAAACCACCCCAGTAAAATGACTGTGAAAGTTACCAAATACCCCTGAAATCAGCAAACACATTGCACATTACTCCATTTACGTAGCAGCCTAGCCGAAGTTTAGCTACCGTCGATCGACCTGAGAGGCAAAATCATTACGTGCAATTCACTAACAGGGGTTCAAACTGTTGGAACAGATTGCAAAATGCTAATATCTCGTTATAAATCTGGCAGAAAAAATTAAACAAAATAATTAGAGCAATGGCTGTAACTGGTCATTTGCAAAAACTTAAACTCGCCGCTACTGGGGTTAAACTTCCTGTTTACATGACGTTAGTAACGGTAACATCCGGGAGAGTTGAGCTGAGCCATGCAGCCACCCTCCAAAGTAAAACCATTTCAACTGCTTGTTTAAAAAAAAAATCCTTGTTTTGGTCAAAACAGAACAGACCAAAACAGACCATTGGGGTTGAAAATAGGGGGGGGGAGACCAAGACAGACTAGTGCAGCATTCTCATTGCTGCTGTCAAAGCCCAAATCTATCTCTTGCTCAAACATGCCATCCTGAGCCAAATAATAATATCAATATCATCAGTTCCAGTCAGAAAATTACCTGGGATCGACGTTCTTTTCATTTCTGACTCACAGAAAGGTTTGTCAGAACATGCTAGACCAGCTATTCACTGGTCCAAATTATGCTTGAATTATTAACCTTATGGGGGGGGGGGATTTCCTCTACTGCTTAGAAGTTTTCATTTTGTTCAAAGGGTGGAAACTGGAAATTGACCATATGGTGTGGTATGTTTACATAAGTATCAAAACAACTTTTTTCCCCCTGTGTATCTGAATCAGTCAATCCTCCTTCCTTAAGACACTCTAAATGACTCTAAATGTTTTATTTATTTGTTTAAAAAAGGAATCAATTGAATGTAAGAAAATCATAGAAACCAATATACACTAATTTGTAATTTATCAAAGAACTGCCTATATGCCGATCAATTAAGCGGTAAGTACAGTCAAATATTAAGCTAAAGGTGTCTGCTTCATAAACAAAGACAACCATTACAAACCTGTTATTTTTATTATAGAGGAGCGGTGGTTTTTTAGTTTAAAATGCATAACAAATCTGCTTAGATATGCCTGGGATAACTAAGAGGATAGTGAAGCGAACTATACAAGACCATCTTTGACATTTGAGAATTATTAAAAGGTCATTAAATCAAATGCAAACTAATAATTGTATGCAAGGTTCTCTCAGACACAATTCATAAACCCTCCATCAGAAAGGTTTTCGCCATCGTAGTAACAGAATAATTGTAAAGATCCTGACCCCTATTAATCTCATAAATCCTCCAGCAGCTTCACATGCCAGTGATTGATTCAGTTCATCTCACATCGAACATTGTCCATATTATAGCAGCCGCATGACTGATCATTGGACTCACTGGCTTCTAGCCAGCTCTGATAGCACCAATTATACCTGCAACCCAGCCAACGACCCTCCTTAACCTTTGAAAATGATGATCTGGTACTAATGAAGTGACTGAATTAGCAATGCCATCTGTTGCAATCAAACCATCCCATTTCTCAATTACTGCAGTTTTCAAGGGCACTGTGTTTAAAAATAAAAAAGATTGATGTCCTCAGAGCAGAAAATAGACCAGGTTTATTGTGCAGGACTCTATATTTGATCTCGAGAGGAAAATTGGGCTTTTAGCATCTTTGTGTGCCCTCATTTTTGTATTGCTGCTTCCAATTATATGTGGAGAATGGAGTGTAGAGGGAATATTTATTAAATTGGGGAAATACATTGATTTGATTATAGTTTTGGGCACATTCAACATGGGTCTGTTGTTAAATTGTAGCCATGAATTGGAATGGTGGTGGCTATCGAGGATGTATTTGTGCTATGTTAAAGGGAATTACATTTAAACCAAAAAAGTGTTACTAGTTTTTAACATACATTGTTCCCATTCATCATCTGAGCTAATTCTCGTCTCACACGCAAAAAAGATTGGCTGTATTATTCTTAATAGGACTTTAACTTGTATGATGCAGTCAGAAGAAAAAGACAAATAAATAAAAAAAACATATGTACAAGTAATGATGGTCAAAACATAATTTCTGAGGAAATAGTCTTCAAGGCACATTCCAGATTGACTAAGAGTCAAAGTCAAAGTAATAATATCTAGTAAATTTCCGGGAGGTTTGGTAAACAAGTTTTCGTCCAACTGACGTGAAGAGAATTTCAAAAGAAAAAGATCAGTCACAACATCAACATCAGTCACATTTGCTGTGAAAAGCATAAACTTGACCGAGTGAGAGAATAAGACTAAAACAAATGAATGTCTTTGAAAAAGGAAAAAAAAAGTTCATTAGTTTAGAACTTCTTTTTAATAGGGTATATTGTCATGATTGTGGTTTGAAAAAAGCTGTGGTGGGACTAGTCAGGGTTACTGAAATGTGTCTGAAAAACTGGTGAAAGTCTTTTAAAAAAATATTACTTCTCAACATAAAATTCACAACACAGAGAACATAGTGGTTAAGATGAGGTTGCATTTATGTAAAAAAAAAAATCTGATAATCTATGTCTGTACAATAAATGCAGTGAATACAAATGATCCATAATAGTCACATCTCCAACATGCTGATAGGAAAAGAACTGTCATCTTTTGATTACCATAAACAGAGTGCAACAAGGTTTATTTTTTTCTTGTACATCAAATGATAAACATTATTTGCTTTAAATACAATGTGGAGACATAAATTAACTACACCATGTACATTTCCTCGAAATGTATGAATAAAACAAATCACATTATGAACAGGTGCCGAAGAAAATGTTTCTCTTACATTCAGATTTAGCTCTTTAATCTGTACATTTTAGATTTAGCTGTATCCTGGCCTGTCACAGTTTTCAATTCACAGAAACAAACACTGAAGTACAACAAAGGAGATCATTTCATTTGAGACAGTTTACGTGACTGTATTGTTATACACAATTCAGGCCATGATGTAGTAAGCACACAATATATTGTATTGTCTGTGTTTTTTGGAAAAGCAATCATTCTGAGGGGGGAGGTCTCTGATTGCTCTTTAAAGTTGATCTTGCAGTGGTCTGGAGAATATTCATACCCAGCATTTCATTAAGCACACGAGGCGAACGAGCTGCAAACAAGAGTCCCTTTGCTGGCGGTCATTTCCTTCACTGTTCCCTCATTCTTTAATATTAAATACACCTCCTTAATCAAGAAAGTTTTGCTGGTATCCATTCAGACAAAATCTTGTTCTTCTTTTGCTTCTTTTATTCCCCATCTTGAAAGAAGAAACACAAAATTAAATCAAATTTGAAATATTTACCAGTTGCAATATTCTACTATAGCCAGTCTCTGTAGCTAGTTAAATTTCGTTATGGTTTACCTACTATTTTAATGCTAAAAATGGAAACAGGCCAATAACAGCAAAATAAAATAATGTGTCTGGTTTCTGCAAAGCTAATAGTTTATTCTCCCATCAGCTTATCAAACTCTCATGATCAGGGCACTTAAACAGATTTCTGTTCATTGGCAGTGGCAGACAGCAGGAAGGAAATGTCAGCCAAGAGACTAATTAAATCTCATAGCCATTTGTTCATATGAGGAAAAACCTAAGATTCAAATGTCATTTGATGGAAAAGTGCAAATGGCATGAAGTCCCATCTACGCATTGATAATGATGACTGCAGAATAGCCACTTCGTTTTCCCCCAGACAGAAAGGGTGACAGGCTATTAAGAAAAACAGAGGCGGATTAAAGTGGAAGGTGAAGAATCTCTGTCTTCTTAAAGACAGAGAAAAAAAGACCACCATTATTTGAGTTGCTGCTGCTGCTGCTCACGTTGTGCCTATCTGCTTTCCAAACTGTTTCTCAAAATGTAAAAGCCAGTTCATTGTTCCAGTGACATGAAGGAAGAGAATAAATACTGACCTTAATCAGTTGTCAATGTCAGATATGTGGTTCTCTATCTGCCATATACAGAAGAGATAGAATATGAATTCATTAATGGGTCTACAGTCTACTTTTATTATCAATAAAGAATATATATCAAAGAAAATATATCAAAGAAAATATATCAAAGAAACAGGAACAAAAAATAGGGGGGGGGGGAAGTTGAGCACTTCCATGATGGGATGGTTTTGATTAAATTAAGAGTTTTAGTTATTTTCCAGGGACAGTCACATGTAGAGGGTGTGGTGACATTAAGCTGCATCAAACCACCATAACAACCACTATCTCACTTTTGCCCTCCAAAATGTGTCTGAGTAATTGACTGTGATTAAATTATAAAACACTCTGTATTAAACGTATGCATCAATGGACACTTCACTATTCTGATCAATAACAACTCAGGAATGATCATAAATTATTATTATGTTTGAAGATGCTATCTTTTTATATAAAAAGTATTTTTCCTCTATGTGACATCTTCCAACATATTTGTAGGCATTGAAAAATAGATAGAAACTGCACCACTAACAGCATGTCTGTGGTTATTGATCATCCTGGAGAGAAGAGAATGACACTTTTTCAAAATCTGACTGCATTCTGTCAATGTGGACACATTCTTGGGTTTGCTTTGGCTGTGTGGATTACTGATCACTACAACCCTGATTGTAAAACTGGAAACGAATGCAAATCTGTTGCATCATAACTATAGAGGACCCTGGACGGCAGCAAGTAGTCAAGTTAAAAATATTATGTGATTTCTCAGGTTTGTCATGAGTATTTTTTTTAACTAAATTTCAAAGTTCTGTTAAAAAAATAACTATATAAAATCTATGCCATTCCCCTGCTCCCTGCACCCACATTCTCTCCTCCAGCTTGCTATTCATTGCACTGGTCTGATTACCATCATCAGCATGAAAAATGTTGATTCTGTTTTTAATCATACCTTTCTCTTCGGCCCAACCTGCTTCTTTTGTACATTTGGGTCTACATTCATTGGGTCTACTCAAAGGTTATTGTTGAACTCAGATTGACTGAATATTAGTTTTACTGCATAAGAAAGTCTTGAAATACTTTAGATCTTCCACAGTATGGCGACTATAAAGGTTATTTTTAAGCCTGCAATATGTTAAATTATATTATCATAAATTATTAGCAATCAATTAAATTATTTTCATTCATGAAATATATGAAGTAAAGCATTTTTAAGATTTCACTTAACTGCTCAAAGCAGACCCCAAAAACTCTATCTAGTGATTATTCTAAAAACTAAAACTCTACTCAGATTTTAATTATGAGCTTAATTATGCCAAAGACACTCTTGATAAGAGAAAAAAAATCAATTGCTTTTCGGATTATATGGCCATCTGTTTTTCTTAGAGAATATTTGATAAGAATACACAGGCATTGTATTGGTAAATCATTCACTAAAGCCGTCTTTTAAAACCTGAGCTCATGGCTTTAATCTTGCTGGAAGAAAACAAAATAAATGACAGCTGATGCAAACTCAAAGTGACAGCGCACAGAGAGGCCTCCACATAAGCATTAGGTTTGAGCAGACATTGCAGAGTTATAGGCTCTTAGACACAGGAGCCTTTACTTTAAAGACAGAAGAACCCACTCACTCCCTGTCGAGACTGTAAATGTCTACTTGGCTTGCTCACCATGTCGGTGGGGCCTTCATCTTCAAAGTCGTCTTCGCCGCCATCAGTCATCTCGCCCGCCTCCACGGCGGCTGTCCCCTCCGCTTCCTCTCCACCAGAATTGTCTGCTGCGTCACCATGGAGACACTCACACACCTCCTCCTGTTTCCTCTGCATCTCTGACAAAAGACAAAGAGTGGCAGTGAACATTAGAACTCATTAGATGGAGCGATATATGAATTTCTTTGTTTTAATAACAGGATTGTGCCTTTCATACCAGCTATATCTGCTCTCTCCCCTCAAAGACTAAAAGTCTTCTTTCAGTACCTAGTGAGTTATTCTCTCTCGTCCCCATGTGTATACATTCGAGACAGATCTTCCCCAGTGCTCTGTCAAATCTTACCCGCATCAGATCGATGTTGCCTCTCAATCTTCTCCAACCTTCCGAGCAGTGAGTCGATCTTTGTTTTGATCTGTGACAGCTCCTTCTTGATTGTAAGGAGTTGGTCTGTCTTCACTGCAAGCATACATTAATAAATTTAAACTCGGTGGCTGGTGTCAGACAGTTTTATGAACTAACTTCACTGCTCAGAAATTCATCATCAGCCGGTATTCTAAATGTGGTCGTGCCACCACTCGCGGAAAGGCGTCCATGTTGGTTTCGGGTTGTTATTCATCAAGGTTCCTTTTTAATTATTGTTCAGTTAGTTGTTTGTCTCCTTGGACCTAAAATGCTTCACAACTTGCCATCAATGTTCCAACTTAAACTCAATAATGAAAAAAACGGACTGTTAAAACTTATTGATAGTTTCTAACATTAATTGTCTACTCAAAATAGGCAATTCATACATTTTTGCTTTCGACCTTGCCTGTATAATGAGCAGAGATTGACATATTACTGCTGTAGAATTTGGTCTTTGAAATTAATTTCTTAAGAAAACTGTTCAGAAAAGCTGAAGTTTCTGAGGCTCCCAAACCAGAGACCCCTCTGTCCCTGACTGTGAGATTCTTTCACAGAGGGACACAACATTTGATCGTAGTGAAGGCAGCTGAGCACAGGTAGAGTCTCCAAGCTAAACCAGCTTTACTTTGTCACTTTGTCATATAAGCAAGGGATCCCTTTGAGTTTTTCTTTTAAAGATTTTTACAGCTGATTATGCTTTTGTCCTATTCCAAGTTCTTCTGTGAGAAGTACAATAGCACACAGGAACATTTTTCTCACTTTAAATGGATACTGCATCTCCAAAATTTAAACTGCAGGATATTGTCAGACCATCTTTAACAAATGTCAGAAAATGTGCTCCGGGGTTATTGCTTTTTTCCTTTAAAAATACATTAAAATAAAAAGAGACTGCAGTAAAACTAATACAAAGAAACAGATCGGATTGACTTATTTTCTAAGATGAATAATCTCTAACACATATTTCTGAGCATAGGAAAATCCAACAATCACAGTCGCGCCTCAAACAGTAAGTCGTTTTTTGCCTTGTGTTGACAACCCATTTAATATTTTTGGAATTTCGATTCTTGTCAAAGGACTTTGATGATGATGATGCTCTGATATTTTGGAAAATCAGAAGTTGCATTTTATAATATTTGTCGACATTAGTTCAACCAACAAGTTGAACACCAACAACAAAGACGGGCAATTGAAGCTATTTTTTATGCCTTTGTTTCAAGATCACATCCACTGATTTTGAAGGGTGCAATATTAAGATGTTAGAATGTTTAATTGACTGCAGCACAGCGGGAAAATTGAACTGCTTCAAAATGAAAAAACAATAGGCAATGGCATAAACATACGTTTGGGGCCAGTGATTGAGGAGCCAGTGTTGAGAGCTCGGGACGATGAGCAGGAGGATGAAGAAGACGAAGAACAGGCCCTGATGGGAAAAGAAGTCTTGGCTCTGCGTGTGGATGGGACAACTATCCGTGAACGCTTGATGGGGATCACAGCCCGGGTTGGGGGCACCACGCGGCCGTGGTACTCAAAGAGTCTGAAAACACAGAAATGCTCCAAAGTAACAACGGCGAGAAAAACATGTTTAAACATGAGGGAAATGAAGAGAGCAGCAACGACGTGTTGTTTTCCGGTAGTTTTCAGCAGAATATCTGAAAGTTGTCTGAATGATAGAGGAACGAACGGAGCACTGGCACAGCCGTTCAATAAAATCCTCCTCCCTGTTATCTAATTTATCTTGAATTGCCAGAATAACAACAATAGCTCAAAGCTGAAGGATTGAACTCTCCTGGATACTTCAAAGTGAAGGAAGTAAACAGACCAATGAAAATGCCAGAGCCAAGACACATTTGCTGCATTGGCGTGTGCAAATGACCAGCCAGGGGACTATCTGACATTCAGCGGATAAAGGCATCATTAGTAAGCCCATCGGAGAGGAGCAGAAACTGCCTCAATATGACATTCATTATGCCTGTGATAATGTGGTTACTTTGCCTCGGATGGAAACGTAGCCTCTGTGCTCGAAAACCATCTTTACTTAAGATTGGAAATAGGAAGAAAAGGATTTGTGCGAAGGTCAAATAACCAGGTGAGAGAGAAATGATTGACAAAAGAACTGAAAAGTTAGGCAGCCACAAAATCCGTTGTGTTTTTGTTCCCTTTACATACCTGCTGTAGAAATCATCTCTGTAATAGTCGTAGTCAAACTCGTAGCCACTGTGAACACATGAACATATTTTCAGTATTTGGAAAGCATGGTTATTCTGATTATTTATAATTTAATGTGAAGAACCCACATTTCTTTATGTGGGGTAAAACTCAGGTTAATTAAACATCTGCTCTAATAGGAGTCCAACATGGATAACTATAACATAAATGTCATACGCAGTCTAAAAACATTCAGTGCATTCATCAATCCATCCATTGTCCATACTGCTTATTCCAGAGTGGTAATATGGAGGTATTGTGTCATTGGTGAAACTTAAAATGTTGACTGATTCTAATATTTTTAAAAAGTCTATTGAAAACATTGAAACATAGTCCTGTAATAAGTTGAAATTGAGTGAATGTAACTTTTAAGACCATGAGACCAGAGAGAGGAGCAACTCTTAGCCTGTAGTGGCGATCGGAATGGTCAGCACGATATTTTTTCTGCCAAACGAGACAGAAATGACAACCTGAACTTGCACAAAACTGTAAGGGTGATTGGGTTCTTGTGTGTTAGGCTTGACCCAAAATTGTTGATAGATAACCATTGTGAGGGTCAGGTTTACACCACAAGATTTCAAACCTGACACAAAGCCATTAGATGAATAGTTTGGATCTGAAGCTATTCAAAATTGAATCTGCAGTAAATTTGTGCTTTAATATTTGTGAGACTAACAGGCGTGCCCATGACACCATGACACCTGCTTTCACAGTTCCTCTCCTGATTTCTTGTATATAAATAATCCTGACTCAAAACTGTAGTAACCATGTCAACTGCACATCCTTTTAAAATCAACTTAGTATGGTTTCCGGGCTTTGTTAGATTCCAGGAATCTCACAGCAATGCAGCTTTTGAACTCACTACATTCAAGGGAGTCTGTTTTTTTGCACCGATCTGTGGTTTAAAATGTATTCGACATCGAAACAGTTTTTTTTGTATAAGCCATGAATGGACTGTTAACGGTGCCTTACTCACACTGAGGAACGGAGATGGTTCCTCACCAGTGCTTTACAAATTGTCAAATTAACAAAATAAAAAAATAAAAATTTTAATTGTTGTACCAATGGTTTGGTTTGGGGCAGGTTAAAGAATGGGAAGTATATCTCCACAATAATTTACTTCCTGCAGTGGAAATACACGGGTTCCTTAAAAGTCTGTTAATAAAGTTCCTGCTGTTCATTTCAACTCAGCAAAAAGTAAACTTTTCATACCATTATTTCAAAGTTGTAATGAACAGGTATTTGTGTAACTTTTTGTACGTTTGTTGTTCTTCTTTGCTTCTAACAAGACCATACAGACAGAGCTGATTGGTAACAGCAACAGAGAAAAAAAAAAAAACGTTTCGAACAGAGCAAGTAGGTAATTGTGTGCTCCTTCATGAGCTTAATAAAACCCTGGCCTTCAAGGCAGGATCACGGACACAAATCTTCCAGACAGCATGGAATAAGTGCACAAGCAAAGTAGTTCAACAAAGGAATCTCCAGACCTGTAGAGGGACGAGAGGGGTCTCTTTGAGCCCATCTTTGGCCTGTATGGTTTCGGCTCTCCTGCCATGTTAATATCTGGAAACCAATGAAAATAAAATAAAAAATGTAAAAAGGAAATGTTTCAAGCAAAAGGAAAAAATATTTCAATATAATCTTTTCTGTATGTGAAACGTAACAACATTTTTTTATGCAAAAGTATGTCATGCATAAGGCAACATGTCGGCATCATGTGTTCCTAGAAAAGAGGTTTCTTCAACCAAAAACACCAGCAGTGTTCTTCTCTAATGCACCACATATAGAGGCATTGCATAAATGTTGCAATCACCAAGAGAAATGAAAAAGAAAGTTTGTTTTTTTCTGAAAGCTAGGCTTACTTTGATTGATTCTGCAGTTTATCGCTCTCTGTTTTTAAAAAAAGGGGGGAAGTACTTTTTGCTTTATTCAATTTGTTAAAATGTAATACAAATTAAGTGGAAATTATGCATTTTTTAAAGAAATTTGCTTATCAATAATATATTGATTTATTTCAGAAAGAAGGGCATCAGAATAAATAGAAAAGTGAATAAATTAATGAATCACACAAAAAATGTTTTTAGCAAACTGCTAAAAACAAATCAACAAGCTCAAAACAATGCCTTATGATTGAATTAATTGTTCAAACCTTGATTGGATGTTGTTTTTTTTAGCTTTACATAACACCTGTCGTCCTGTGTGTGATGAGACTAACCAAGTGAACTGAAGTACAAAAGAATCAATTAATCTAATGATTTTACCTCAGTTCATTGCAATGTTCAGTCAGGTGGTGAAACCTTTGTAAGTGTTTTCATGGCAGTGTGACAACTGAGATGCTGATTGTGCACGAGTTCAAAGTCACTGTTGGGACACTCAGTAAAACAAGTTTAAAGAAAAAAAAAGAAAAAAATCCTCTTCAAGTGCATTAGTAGACTGCTGCAACACATTTGCACACAGCTCACGGCTCCGGTAATGACAGACAGCTCGCTCTACCTGCCAACAGCTCTGCGATGGTAAGCCCCGTCTGTATTGCTGCATTTAGTCTGTCAGCTTGTCTTCACCGCTTCTGCTCAAAATCAGCTCAGTAAGCTTCGAGCGCTGCTCAAGGTCATACAAATAAACACAAACCAAATTCAAACCCGCACCGTCCACGCACGCACATGGCCTCTCACGGAGCCCCGGCAGAGATCCCTCTCAGGTGGATGAGTCACCCCTTGATGTGCACACAGATAAACCAGCAGCTTTTGGGATCCTGCAGCAGCAAATATCAAGACGGGATCTGAAGTGAAGCCGTTGAGCCTAAAGCATTGCAGATGCAGTTTTGTTTCTTTTGCCGGATGAGAGTATTCCGAAGCTCTGAGCTGCAACACTAATGGACGACCAAACTTATAAATTATAGAATGGAAGACATCTTGGACATGTTTCTAATTTGCTCTGGCGCTTCCCGAATTTCACACTCGCATTGACACACACCAGGAACTGCGTCTGGGTTTGAATCTTGTTTGGATACGGCTTTCTTATCCCAATTCTTTTTTACGTCCCCTCCTTTAATGGACAAACGAGTGGGGGATGTGCCAGTGGATCTCAGGTGCATGGGGACAGCTGTATCATTACCATTAGGACACAGAAAGACATGAGGAATGGTTTGCATTGCAAAGCCTGCTCTCCTCTGGTCCCCTGCTAGGGTCATTAAAGAGAACAGAGCACTAAAAAGCACTCTAAAATGAGAACAGCCGTCCTCCCCCCCCAACACCTCTGACAGACCCACACTGAGCCTCTGATTAATTACAGTCATTACACTAATCATATACAAATGTGGCACGAATAAGGGCGTGGGGGCTCACAGACTGACTTGTTTGAACATGTATCCATAAAAAGTTGAGGCTGAAGATGCAAAGGACAGAGGTTGTGTTGCTAGGCAATATCCACTTAGGTCTTGATTGATTCTATAAACTGTGCAGCATCACATTAACATGTAATGTAAAAAGTAGCATACTCTGAGGCCATTACAAGCGGCTAATATGCAGCAGAAACATACTCTGGCACAAGTTAAACAGGATTTAAAAATGCAACTTCATCACACTTTAAATTGACTTTGGATACTCTGTCAGAAAAAAACTCTACAAGGGAGAAATTTAATTTCTATTGATATATAACGCAATTATTGGTGTGGTTAGAATTGTTTTAAGTCATAACTAATTTCTGAGGGGAATTATAGACTCATAAGCTGCAGAATCTCTTAATGTGTTCAGCAGCTAGTTTTAAACTATGGCCGACATTAGGAGTACACCAGGTTTTATTCCCAATAGTAAAAATAATTACATTGGTTTGAATAAATATGAACCATTTTTTATGAAAGAAAAGTCTGACAAATGTAAATGAGGAATAATGAGAGCAGCGAATCTACCACTGATGTGAAATGACTGACAATAGACTCAGACTTAAATATTCATTAACATTAGGAATGCCATTCTAATAACCATAGAACGATTATTTCAATTTAATTGTTTCTTTTCTTTTTAAACTGTTTGGCAACACAAATCTATCAGAAGAGTAAATCAGCAGCAGAAGGCAACATGGAAACCAGCTTTTCCTTTTCATGTATTGATGTCAATCTGGTTGCCGATCACTAATAATGCAGCGTATTATACACACAAATATCTAATTCTCCACCTGCTTTTCCAGACCCCTCCCACTCCCACATATCAACTGCTGTTGTGCTGGGACAGCAAGAACTGCAAGAACCTGCTTAGGAAAGACCAAAAGAAATATATAAGAGTTGGAGGAATTCGCCTAGCATGCAAACTTCTTCAAATATCAGCTAGAGGAGACTTCAATCCACATGGACCCAACAACCTTCAGTGGCCAAAAAATACGTTGTCAGTACCAGACAAATCAGGAAATCCTTAAATGTTCTTAACATAACGACAAACCAAAACTTACAGTGAGCATCTAATCAAAATAAGGGGTCCCAATGTTGTAGCTGATTAGAATGTCTTGATTTTAGTGCCTTAAAGCTTACAGATAAATTAATGCTGTTTCTTGAAATCAGATGGAAAGAGTTCCTAGGTTGGAGTCAGTGCTGTAAAGTTTAAAACTGGTGGTGAAAAGCATCTTTTGAAATGGTTGGGAGATGTTCACTTACATCTTACACCCACATCTTATGGTGAAGCACATGTTAAAAGCCATTTAGGTTTAGATTATTAAAATGAACAGGAAGTTGCATCACGGTTGAACATCAAACAAATGAAAAGAAACCAAAGGCAAAACTAAGCGTGATTTTTGACCGTCTTCATTTATTTACAACATTCTTTTTGTATATCCATTTTAGTTTGTATTTTTATATTCTTTTTTTAAAGATAATTAAGGCATTTTCATAGAGCTTTCAAGTTTTCAATACATTATTCATCCTTTGTTAAAATGTTGGATTTCCAGCCTTTACATTGTGTCACGACCGGTTCGGCTGAGCGAGGACTCAGATGCAGAGCTGGTTCCAAAGGTTTTATTAAACACAAAAAACGCACTCCAACGGAGTGGTACGGCAGGCGCTCCGAAAGGAGGCAAAAAGTAACAACAAAAATCTCTCCGTAGAGGCAGGAACAAAGTACAAGCAGGTCGGCAAAGTAACAACAAAAAATCACTCTAGCAGAGGACGTGGAAAAAAACAAAGTAACAAAAGAATACTCACTAGAACAGGGCTAGGAGAACCAAACTCAAAATCACTCGGAAGCGAGGCAAAAACGGGGCTCAAGGACGGGGACTGAAAACAGGGCTAGGAAGCTAGGACTCAGGGACTATGACTGGAGATTGCTATGGAACGTGGGCACAGGAGACAAACGTAATTCTCTGGCACAGGACAAGGGGAGACGAAGACTATTTAAACACATGAAGGAAGGGGCACCAGGTGAACACAATAGGTAATCAGGGAGACGATCGGACTGGTGACACAACAGGAAGTGCAAGTGACCTGAAACGAGATGAGGGTTAGTCTTCAAAATAAAACAGGAAATGACGAGACGACAAAAAGACGAGACGAAAAAACCTCAACCAGGGCACCACCGTGACACATTGTGAAAATCCAATTAGAAATGTCAATAATAAATCATAAAAAATAACAAAGGAAACATTACCAAGTTGAACTGGGTGTCATGTTTCTGTTCCTGGCAACAGAAAATGGATGAAGATTTAAGATGAATCGAAATTAATATTTAATGCTGTTACGCCTAGTCTGTGTTTTCACCCTAAAAAGAATAATAGCTGTGAGCTTTTTATCCCATGAGAACAAGTAAAACTTGATGTCCTGTCTGAAAGCAGCTTTCTTCCTGTACTCTTACACAGTCTGTAAAGCAGACTGAGAGGTTGGAGAGTTGTTGCAGTCATCCAAGTACAACACAACTGCACCAATTGCAATTTTCCTAGACCTAATTCTGACAAAGCATGTCCAGAAAAACATTTGCCTGAGTTCAGAAAACGTTGAATAAATCTACAATAGACCCTTCAATAGTACAATTATCACCACTGACTCGCTCCGGACTCTCATATGAATGAGGTTACGCTGAAATACCTGAGTGCAATCTCTCTGTGTTTTGCATGTGTGCATGCCTTTAGCAGTTAGATCTCTCATCTGAGGTTGCCCTTGAGCTCGTTTGTCTCCAGTGGTGTGACCATTGTTGCTGGAGAGAGCATACAAAATGACAGCCAGAAAACTCGCACATCAAAATGAAGATACCTCAGCTTGAATAAGTCTGGAGTAAAGGAAATGTTACCACAATGGATGTTCAGCACTCGTGCTTCCTCAACTGAGTGAAGCACAAGCTGAATCTTAGATTACTTTGATACGCGCATTCTGCAAATTTAGTTAAGAATTTTCAAAGCAGCAGAATGTTTGTTTGTTGAACTGTGGCTCCAACAACACATGTGAGATTCAAGCACAACCTGTGAAAGGCAAACGGGTTTGTGATTATTTAAACACCTTCTTTCGGTGGGCAACGGATCGCTCCTGACTCTGAGCAAACACCATCTCTGTGGTGAGACACATCCTGAGACCAGGGGGAGCTGTATTTGATTAAGAGATCATCCAGGTACCTGTATGAATACAAATATCTGTCGGAGAGACACCCAGCATGACAGCAGTCTCCAGATTCAATCTACACCCCATTTCCACGCCCTGTAAATTCAACAGACAAGACCTGAATAATCTGCATCTCAGCTCAAGGGCACAGGCTCTTTTTATTAAACCACAGAATGCATTTTTTCAAACAGGGCAGGGTGACTGACAGGTTTAGAAAGAAGAGAGCGCTGCATTTATGTACATTTGCATTCGAGTGTATACTCATGTGAGGATGATGACCTCCAGCACATATCCCAATTTGAGCTGCCGTGCAAACTGGTCAGAAGGAAAATGCAGCCGCAGTGTAATTACATCTACACGCCTTAATACAAACATAAAATCCATTCGTCAAGTGGAAATAATCTTTGTGGAAGTAGGTTTCTTTCAGATCAGCACACACAGTTGCACATGAGCCAAACTGACAACTAAATACAGGAGACGCTTAAATGATTTAGTCCAGTTTTTCAATAGTTTGCTTACTAGTAACCCATTAAAATCTGGGCATATGATGATATTTCTTTGCTAGGTAAGAACCACGACACTTCCCCAAATGCTCAGGTTCATACACTTCCATAGAAAAATGTAACTTGTTTCTTTTTTTTTCTTTTTTTAAAGGCAGGCATGGATCAGAATGCACTTCGGAGCTGTGACGCTGTGTCCCCACTCATCAATCAGGCCTGAGACATCAACTCTGGCTTAGGCTCGCTGCTCACTCCACATGAGCTGCCACCATTCCGTTTTCGAGAATCAACTGTGCATGTATAATGGACATAAATGCCACGAGCAGAAACAGATTGTTCAGAGACCAGACGTTGCTCTGAAGAGTCATTGACAGGGTCCACACCATTTACGCACCAGCACATCCAGCAGAGCATCAAGCCTGAACGTCATTTAAACAGCTATCAACTGACACAGATCCAGTGGTGAGACTAGCATATATAGACTCAGCCCCTCTGGTGACACAAAACTCAATTAGGTTGTTAATACGCCAAACAAAAAGCTTATGTTAACTTCATTAACAATGGGAGTTTGAGACTGGCTGATACATTTACCAGCAATGCATTGGAGTTTTTCTATTTCCCAGTGGCCTCAAGTTTAGTAATACACTTTTCTCAGATGGCCCTATCAGGAGGAAATTTACTTTATTCCAGTCTTGTCTGCATCGTAGCACAGTCTACACGAAGAGAAATACAAAACAAATATGGATTAGAAACACGTGAGCTTTGAAGATTAGTCTTTAGTTAACCCATTTATCTTATCCCAATATTAGTGATTATATCTTAACTTCACCCAAATACAAGATGAGAATTATATAATTATTTTTGTTGGTTTTGAGAGGGTAGCTGTGGCAACCAGCAGGCCAAAAAACACATTAGCCTGAACTTTGGCATGAGAGAAGCCAAGTCATATTTTGTGTGGTGTTTATACTATCAAACACAAATCAAATGACATGATTATGACTTCAGGATCCTGGGAATCCTCCCTCAAGTGCCAGAATGGAGGTACAGGCTGGCATTTCCTGCAATCAATCCTGGTCATTTCTCTCTGCTCTAATTACAGCAAACAGAGGCACAAAACTGCCCTCCTGTCTCACCCAATATCAATAAACAAATACAAACTTCTTTAAACCACCATCATTGGTCACATTTATATCATTTTCAAGTAAATACCACAGAAGACATTTAAAGAAAAATATTTTTTACCTGTGGCAGGATTTGATTATTTTTGTTTTTTTAATTAACCTTCCTCTCCAGTTAGGGTCAGCACCGACCCATTTCTTAGGTTTACCACTAGAGGAACACAAGGGGTTAATACTAGAGGAGGTTAAATGTAAAGCAGGAGGGGTTCATTTTGCGGGGAAAGGTTTTCCCCTTTTTTTCTCCACAGGGCTCTTGCTTTAACATCTAAATATCTAGTGCATGGGATTTAGTGACACGTTGCAATTGACAGCTGATTACATACTACTTACTATCAAACTATGATGACAGAAAAAAAACAGAAAAAGATCAACTCCACACTGTTTTACATGTTACTATACTAAGATGGTGGCGGTATGCAGGAGGATGGACGGAGCATTCGTTGTGCTGCAAGACCAGAAATGTAATAACATTTTTTTTAGCAGAATATGAACAGAAATTGTTTTCGTATTTTCCGGTAAACAGCTGAATGATTTGTTCTGACACTGCAGATTGTTTGAAAGTCTGACTTTACAGGAGAGATCATTGTGCAGAGTATAATTCATATATCATGAATTAAACTTCTGGCTAATCAAAATCCAATCCAGTAGGCAACCACAAAGTTAAAGATTGTAGTTGTCAGAAATTAACTGCAGGTGCACGTGATGTGGAATCCTTCCATTTTTAAAAAACATACGTTAAAACGGCTCGTCTGAGAGGAAACTATTATTCTGCTACATGTTCTGAAATCATTCTGTCAGCTCTCTCCGAGCTGTGTGCTCCCATCTAAAGTTTGTCATGTCCAAACTCATTCCAATCATAACCAGCATGCTGAAACTTCAAAAGCAACATGCGAATTAATTGCTCAACAGCTTGTCACTCTTTAATGAATTCCCTCTGTTCGACTCTTTCACTCACTATTATGCCAAATGGAAACCTAGAAAACGGTCACTTGGCAGTGCAGATATTTGGCAGCCTGTCTTCGAGCTCCTGAAGAAGCTAATAAAATTGTTTTCATAAGATCCGCTGAGCTATGACGAATGTGAGGATAAAGCACTCAAATTTCATGCTAACCATAATTGATGTGTCACATTTGGAACGAATTGTGGATGTTATAAGATTCAGAGACACAAAATGAAAGCACTGAGGGATACATTTCTATGCTGGGGCTGTACCTCCCACCGCTGGTATCTATTGGTTTATGCATAAAATCATAATGAGCATGTTTTTCATAGCCTGAGGTAAATGTAATTTTTTGCCTTTCATCTCTCCTAAGCTGTTAATGCACTTCCCTCCTTTTCCATTTCGTATGATGCAACTATGTGGCCCTTATATGCAACGCTGTGGAACACTTGGAGCTCTGGAGCCGGCCCATCACTTCCACCTGACCACGTGCTCATTAATCTGTGCAGGCAACTAGAAAACAAACTGGCAGCAGCCACCTGCTCGAAATTACTCGTACATCTGCTTCCTAACTCGGCTGCCTGGTTCATGAGCTGAGAAGCAGCTGTGAATTAGCTCAACATCGCACATCTTTCCTATATTGCGGGTTTTTGGTTGTGCACTCAGATTCCTTAATAAGGGGCTCAGAGCTAACGTCTTTATCATTTATTTGTATCTTAAAAACATTATTGAAAAAAAACAATACAACTGATTATTGTTTAAGCCTGTTATTTCCATTCTATGGAAAGCTGAGGCATCAAAGAACAAGTTAAATCTGATTAGCAGGGAGAGTTTGCATTTTATATGCAGCAAGTGATGCAAAAATTATATCATTTGGAGACATCTAAATTTAATTTAAAAAAGAGCGTGTAAAAAACAAAATCTTGAGCTGAATTAGTCTGAGCTCATATAAATGTAGCCAATGACGGAGCATCAAGAGGAGAGTATTTTTATTAAAATGGCCACAAAGGATTAGTTCATTTCATTTAAAGGAAAAAGAACAACCATAACTTCAACATATGCTGCACATCTTCAATTGGCACCAAACTGAATTGTCTTTGGATATCAAATAGCGGTGCTGATAAAACAGTGCAATGATTTTACTCATCAGATGTGGTCATAAAACATTGCTACACAATGGACTGAATCTTAGGATTTAATTGTCCTTTTTCTGGTCCACTGAAACGACACCTTTTGGCAGCAGTTTGAATAAAATCACCTGCTTTTCTTAAAACCACAATATGGCCACAGCAGTTAGCTTTAATATGTTATTTTAATGTCAATATACACTTACCAAATATATTAAATGAATCACCTTTACATAAACAGTTGGTTCCATTAAATTATAGCAGAAGGTGTGAGAACATTTGCGGAGATAGAGACGGAATCTGTCATTTCTGTTTGAGCCATCCATCTAGCTTTAAGCATGCAAATGGAAGCATGACTTTGCAAAACAATCACTTTAACTTGAAGTGATTCTGGTCATCCTTTGAAGTTTTCTGACATTTCACTGAAACATAATTAATACACTTTTAATCGGCATGTATTAAAACACCTTAACCCTCATATTATGTTGGAAAAAAATTACATTGATTATGTTGCGGGTCATTTTGACCCGCACCATGTAAATGTATACAAAACAGTCACAAAAACAGGTTAAACCAATAAAAAATTATGTAATATTGAATGAACCTTTAGAAAAGTGACATAAAAAACATTTTTAATTCCAACACTTTCTTTAAGAACTATGTTGTTTGAGTTTTTCCCTCCTCACAAACACATTTCGGAATTTTACTGAGTACTTTCTGCAGGTGTAATTCTTACATTTCACACAAGAAGTACTTATTTTACTGTCTTCTTGGGATGGACAGACCTGGCATCCTGGTTTTCCCTTTCTTTTTCACCTGTCCACTGGGTGTTGGTTGGGGGACCTGAGCTTGACCTTTTCAATGTTAGCTGCTGCTACTGGGGATCAAGCTAGCCCAACTCGAGTCTGGATCAAACTGGCTCTGACAGCTGTATGTTGCTGTGACTTTGTCCAGATTGTCAACTCCTCCTTTGGTGGATTTATAATCCAGGATAATTTGTGGCTTCAAGTCCTCTCTAGGTCCGTGAGATGCATCAGCTTCCATTGTACTCAATACAAGAACATTTTTGTTTATCTTTGGGTGGTATGAGACAACTGTCACTTTCTCAATGAAAGCAAATACTGAGGTCTGACCTGCATCTTCTGAATTTCACTGAGAAGTTCTGGCTTATTTCTTCTGACTATCACAACATGGTCAGCTTTCTCTTCTGAAGTTCTTTTCCAAGGCGATGGGAAGTAAAAAGGTTGTCACAGATGATGATATGACCTTGCAACCCTTCACTAATCTCCAGCACCACATGCATCCCCTGATTCTTATCAGATTTTCCTCCAGGTAGCTTTTCTAGTGCATACTTGCAGATCCCATGCATAGCTGGATTTTGCATCACAGACTGCCCATATTTTGGTGCCATTCTTGGCATGCTTGTTGGGTGTGTACGGTTGGAAAGGACAGCGCCCCCTGAATGAAACAAGACTCTCATCTACAGTAACATGGGGACAAGGATTGTCTTCAATCCATACACTTGCAGTTGCTACTCCCCTTTGACCTGTACACTCCAGCTCATAACAAAACTCCAATGTAAGCATGCAAGTCAGTGTGATCCAGTGGCTTCCCTTTTTCTTGAAACACACGTTTCCCCTCTAATTTGGTAATTTCCAGTATCATTCTCTCTATTGGTGGGGATATGAAGATCACGCTAATCAACTCTTGAGACATCAAATCTTGTATGACGGGAGTCATATTGATCACATTGGATGATGACAGTCTGCCTCGACTTTGGTGTGGTGATGTTGAGTATTTTACACAGACCCTCAGACCCAAACCCTTCACAAACACCTTGGTCTGGGTCTCAGAGGCAATGAAAATACAAGTACACTGTAGAGACATGTTTATTTTGGATCTGAACAGCTACTTACCCACATTAATGGTGTCCGGGTCAAATTGACCCGCAACATCATCTTTGTATACAAACTCTGCACAGACCCCCCCTTACACAGCAGAGTGACCAGATTTCACACACAAGTTCATGACCCCACATCAGGAAAAGTCACCAAATTTCATGAAGAAAAAAAAAGGATAACTAGCACTTTGATCAACACAAAAACTGAAACGGGTCAAATTGACCCTTAACATAATATAAGGGTTAAAGAGTCATTGGATCTTGAATCTGAAGTCAGAGATTTGGATAAGATGCTTCTAATCTGAACAACAGATCCATATCACGACGAGAGCAAGTTTTTAGTTTGGAATGGAAACACACTAATTTATATCAATAATTCACATTTATTTTAAATATGCACATGTGACGTTAATAGACAAGTTACAACAACATTTAATTCATTATTAATACGCACACACAGGTTACCCATGGAAAAGCTGCTCCACAGTAGTCTTGTGCACTCAGGTGGATCTCGTCTGGAGCTTCCTTGTCTATCTAACTTGTGAACAGTTCATGAAAAATGACCTTTTCAACATTAGATACCTTCACAAAAAGCCCATACATTTGTCTACAGAGATAAACTAGATTTATTTTTAAATGTTGCAGTCTAGGCACAGCACTCTACTGCCAGTTATACGGTCAATGACAGACATTTTGTTTTTAAAACAGGTCTTTTATGAGCACAAATGTGAAAAAAAAATATGAATCAGTGTGATTTTTAACATAGCAATTATTAGATCTTTACCCTAATCTGTTTAGAAATAATAAACAGTTATGGGAAACCTAATGCAATCTAAGATCAAACGAGCTTGTCTTTAATTCAGACTCTACACTTGTAGGTTAAATAACTAAGATGAAATGAATGAAACTCAAGTCCAAAGTTTCCATCATGATTAAGTTACATAAGACATCAATTTTGAAGCTCGTGTTGTTGATCAAGTTCAATTAAAAAAAAAAATTGTCCTACTTAAACAAATGGGAGACGAAACTTAAAATGAACTTCAGAACACTGGCACGTCTCATACTCACATCTCACATGGTTGCGACGCCTGCCTTTGTACATGGTCATGACCGGACAGAAAACTAAGCGATGCTGCAGCCGGGGTGTCTCTTCCTCCGTCAGCTGGTCGGAAAATGCGGCCGGAACGTTTGCATCTCCAGACTCTGAGCCTGCCCGCCTTGGACCGTACCATTAATCAGCCTGCGCAGGGGAGACTCTTCTCCTCACGCGACTCATTCTAAACCCCTTTAACCCATTTCATTCATCTAATTCAAATCTCACGCAATGCGAGTAAACATAAAAAAAAGTCTACATAACTGTAATTTAAGTCAAGTGACTGAGAATATCTCTGATTTCCTGTATTTCTCTGTCTCCCCACCTGACTTCTATCAGTTGATTGCTCCTGCCCTGATGGAAAGTAGTCCTACTCTGTTTTCATCTTGACTTTATTATTTATTTATTTATTTATTAGCCTTTTCCCAATCCCTTTCAGGGTTTGTCTACTTTGTTGAGTGTTTCTATATTATTGATTTCTATCCGCACATGTATCTTATCCTAATATCCTATTTTTGGTGCTCTTAAATAATGTCATTTGTTTGGCAAATAAGGCCAAAACATGTTAGCTTTGCCAACATACAACACTGAGTATGCAGAGCAGCATTTTTTTATGCTCTGTAAAACCATACACTGATCATGAAGATTTAGTTTCTGTTTTTTTTTTTTTACTGTGATTTAAATGAGAAGATAAACACAACACAGCTCATTGGAATTATGCAAAATCTCCAGCTGTCATTAACTTTTGCTGTTACCAGTAGATGACAAGTTAGACTCACAGGATCTTTTTGCTTAATGCATCATGATTCTGAATCAAAATCATATGGGAGTTAAAAAATATAAAACAAAGGGATCAATGATGCAAAGATACTGACAAAAAAACAGTTCAAAAACACCAAATACTTCCCAACAAAAACTTTACGACCAAAGAAATAACACGTAAACCTTTTTGAGAGCAAACTGTATCTTATGATTTACAGGATAGCCTGCAGATATAAGCATTACATATATTAAAGGCTTTAGTAACACATCAGAAGAGGATGAAAACACAGAATTATTTGGTGAGAATACAAAACAAGTTTCCTTCAAAACGAAAGAAAACATCAGCAGGACACGCTGGCCTAAAATCAGGCTGTTCCATGAGGCTACATATGACTTTACACGATTAGTCAAATAACTTCTCTGTAATAATATTTTGTGCTTTACCATCATATCATTCAAATATACTTAATCCACAACTGAAAGCCAGTCAAAGAAGGCAAGCACGGGAAATAGTGTCAGCACAGTTTGATGAGCCGCTACATTCTGAAACATCAACAAAACTCTAAGACTTATCATCATTATCATTGAAAATATCCCCTCTGGATGTGACCATTGCTTAGATAAAAACATCAGCGTCTTGGTGTAATAAGATGTCTGATCTTCATCTTATCTTTCATTTACGCTAAGGTTTTTGTTGCTGTTTCTTTTGTTAGTTCGGGTGTCTGAACAGGAATTTATGTACACAAATCTGCTGAACTATATCAACCTTTTTTCAACTTCATTACTCCATGAGCAATTGTAAATATGCTCAACTCACATCAACAATCAGCTTCACTGTCATTTCATTGATCTTGTGGATTGATTGAAAAAAATTACGCAAAGTTTGAATTAATACATGAAAAAGGGATATATATGGAATTGAATAGCCATTTGTTTTATAAGATATGCTTTAAATGACACTAGTTGCAGTACAGCTGAAAATGAACTTTTTTTAGCATATGTTGTTAGTAGGGTAAGTTTAAAAGAAAAATTTGTTGTTGCTGATGTCTCCTTAATTAATCTGTCATCTTAGTGCTTTTCATTTGATTTTAAGTGGGTGGACTATGGACTGATGGGACAGATGGAGAAAGCAGAGCACGCAGGGGGCAAAGAACCCTCTGATTTCCCAGCTGCTGCAACATTTGCGATCAGTGGAGGATGGAGACTTGTAATTATAGTATCAAATTACAGTGACAAGGTGTTTGCAGCTGTCTTGTGCTTAGCCTGACATCTTAATAATCCACCAGCTCCGACAAGACACTGAGAGCTAATGAAGGCCGAGAGTAACGCATCAGGGCTAGTCACTTAAATCAAACCCTATTGTTATCTGTTGCATTCGCAGAAATATTGAAACGCATTTGTATTGAACTGAAAAGGCTTGAAAAGGGTTTCAAAATACCACATTTGTGCACTGATCAAGAAGGTCAGGGAAGGTTAATTCCCGAATACATTTTTAGTTTAATGACAACACCCCCACAAGTGGAGTTCATTACCATAAATTATTCATAACTGCGAGAAAATGCAAGGTCACTTTTCCAGCTATATAATGATTCATAAATGTAAAAGTGTGATTAGGCATTCTGCACCGGATACATCATTGAGAATGAATGATGCATGCGGAGGGACCTCCCTGGTCTCAGCGCTTTGCTGTCAGCACCATCTAGTGTTCACACAGGCCGGAAATTCATGTGTTTGACAAAACACTTCCAGAAGTTGCATTGTGCAAAAGGCTCTATCTATCTATCTATCTATCTATCTATCTATC